>JASVEL010006201.1:0-56889 GCA_032618575.1 Nicotiana noctiflora
CATGCGACAAACGGCCATGGTGCTGACATTGTATGCAATTCAGTCGGCGGAGAATGAATCAAATCTCCGTGTATCTGACACTGATGGCATCTTCGCACGAAACTTATACAATCCCGCTCCATAGTGAGCCAATAATATCCTGCTCGAAGAATCTTCTTTGCCAATACGTATCCGCTCATGTGTGGTCCGCAAACTCCTGAGTGTATGTCCGTCATCACCGTTGTGGCTTGACTTGCATCTATGCATCTCAACAATCCCAAATCTGGGGTTCTTTTATACAGCACCCCTCCACTAAGGAAAAATCCGTTCGCCAACCGCCGAATAGCTCGCTTTTGGTCTCCAGTTGCTTGCTCTGGGTATACTCCTAACCTGAGGTATTCCTTGACATCATGAAACCACGGCTCGCCATCCACCTCTTCCTCTATCACATTACAATAAGCATGTTGATCCCGGATCTGGATATGTAATGGATCGACACGAACCTTATCCGGGTGATGTAGCATCGACGCTAAGGTAGCCAACGCGTCGGCAACCTCGTTATGCATCCTTGGGATGTGCCTGAATTCTACCGATCGAAAGCGTTTGGTCAAATCATGCAAACACTGACGATATGGGATAAGCTTTAAATCTCTGGTTTCCCATTCTCCCTGAATCTGATGTACCAGAAGGTCCGAGTCCCCCAAGACCAAGACGTCCTGTACGTCCATGTCCACCGCTAATCGCAACCCCAAGATACATGCCTCGTACTCGGCCATATTGTTGGTGCAATGAAAACGCAGTTGAGCAGTAACAGGATAATGATGTCCTGTTTCAGATATGAGCACAGCCCCTACTCCGACTCCTTTTGCGTTTGCCGCTCCATCGAAGAAAAGCTTCCACCCTGGATCCTTGGTCAGTTCTAACCCCTCAATTTGCAACACCTCTTCATCTGGAAAATACGTCCTCAAAGGTTCGTATTCGTCGTCAACAGGATTTTCAGCTAAGTGATCGGCCAGGGCTTGAGCTTTCATAGCCGTCCTTGTCACATATATGATGTCGAACTCCGTAAGTAATATTTGCCATTTTGCTAACCTCCCTGTAGGCATGGGTTTCTGGAAAATATACTTCAACGGATCCAACCGCGAAATGAGGTACGTGGTGTAAGAAGACAAGTAGTGTTTCAGCTTTTGGGCTACCCAAGTTAGGGCGCAACATGTCTTTTCCAGATGAGTGTACTTGACCTCGTGGACTGTAAACTTCTTGCTGAGGTAGTAAATGGCCCGTTCCTTTCTGCCGGTAAGATCATGCTGCCCCAGTACGCAGCCAAACGAATTCTCCAAGACCGTCAGATAAAGAATCAGGGGTCTACCTGGCTCAGGCGGAACTAGTACGGGTGGATTTGACAGATACCCTTTGATCCGGTCAAACGCTTCCTGACATTCTGCCGTCCGTTCTATTGCGGCGTCTTTCTTCAATAGGCGGAATATGGGTTCACAGGTTGCCGTAAGCTGGGCAATAAACCTACTGATGTAATTCAACCTTCCCAACAGACTCATTACCTCTGTTTTATTCTTCGGCGGGGGTAACTCCTGAATGGACTTGATTTTGGAGGGGTCCAACTCAATGCCCCGTCGGCTGACGATGAATCCTAGCAACTTTCCTGACGGAACTCCGAATGCGCATTTGGCCGGATTGAGCTTGATGTCGTATCTTCGAAGTCTTTGAAAGAACTTCCTGAGGTCAGCAACATGGTCTTCTTGACGCCTAGATTTTATGATCACATCATCCACGTACACCTCGATTTCCTTGTGTATCATGTCATGGAATACCGTAGTCATCGCCCTCATATATGTTGCTCCTGCATTCTTCAAACCAAACGGCATCACTCGGTAGCAATAAGTCCCCCACGGTGTGATAAAAGCCGTCTTTTCTGCGTCCTCTTCATCCATCAAAATCTGATGATATCCCGCATAACAGTCCACAAAGGATCCAATTTCGCGTCCGGCGCAATTATCAATCAGGATATGGATATTGGGAAGTGGGAAATTATCCTTAGGACTTGCCTTGTTGAGATTGCGGTAGTCCACACATACTCTGATCTTTCCGTCTTTCTTTGGCACCGGTACTACGTTAGCCAACCATTCGGGGTATCGAGTGACGCGAATGACTTTCGCCTGCAACTGCTTGGTTACTTCCTCCTTGATCTTCACACTCATCTCCGTCTTGAATTTCCGCAGTTTCTGCTTGACGGGAGGATATGCCGGATCAGTGGGTAATCTATGAACCACTAGATCAGTACCGAGTCCGGGCATGTCGTCGTACGACCATGCGAAAATGTCTTTAAACTCCATGAGTGTTTTGATCAGTTCTTCTCTCAGATTGGGTTCAATATGGACACTTATCCGGGTTTCTTTGACGTCATCCGCATTCCCTAGATTAACGGCCTCGGTATCATTTAAATTCGGTTTGGGTTTTTCCTCGAAGTGACTTAATTCTTCACCGATTTCTTCTACGGCTTCATCATCGCCGTACTCCGACTCACTCTCGTCACTTCTTATTTCATGTGTTATTATTTCCAAACCCGATTGACTTTCTAGACTGGGTTGATTAATCTTTAAGCACGCCATATCATTAAGATCAGTCGCAAGAAGGCTGTTCAGAAAAAGTAAAAAGAAGAAAAGATAAACAAAATTAGACACGAAGGAACCAAATTTCATTGATGGGAATTGTACAAAGGGAAAACAGACTGCAAACTTAAATCAAAAATGAACAAAACAAACGGGATTTTACTCCGGGGACAAACCCCCAATACAAAATTTCGAAAGAAAGACAATCCAAGACAAACTACCAAGACTCCTTCCGGACAGGGAGAGGAGTAGCCTTCCAGTTATTCAGTTTTGCCTTTGATCCCACAAATTGTATCTCGGCGTGACTAGATCCTTCACCGTCCTCGAGCATACATACATCTGTGAATAGGTCCTCGAACTTCCTGAAGAACTCTTCATCTGGCCCGATCGTAGGACCGGGAATCTTTGTCGCTGGATGTCCTCTTGCTCCGGACCTGATAAAAGATTGGGAAAGGCGTGGAACAGGCTTTGAGAGCACCCATGTCTTCTGCTTACTCTTCTTTGCTCGCCGGATGTCCTCTGAGGTTGGCTGGAATCCCAAGCCGAAGGTTCCCAAGTTCTCGACCACCGATACTGGTTGTATGATTCCTTGCAGAGATGCACCTAGACCTTTACCGGGTACGAAACCATGTCGCAACATTTCATGCGCCACCATAACATCCGCAGTAATTGTTCTGTCGCCGGGAATGCATTCCCCTTCGGGAACTCGATTGGCGGACACCACATCGCAGACCTGATATACCCACGGCCCGACATCTTCTTCTGTTTCAACAAAGGGGATGATGGTGCCTGATTGTGGATCGTTCTCTCCATGTACGACGATCTCCTGTTGATCCCACTCAAACTTGACGAGCTGGTGCAAGCTGGATGGAACTGCTCTTGCGGCGTGAATCCATGGTCGCCCTATTAGGAGGTTATATGACACCACCATATCCAGCACCTGGAATTCCATGGTGAACTCCACTGGCCCAATTGTCAAGATTAGCACTATGTCACCAACCGACGCTTTACCTCCTCCGTCGAACCCTCGAACACATACCCTGTTCTCGCGTACCCTGCCGATGTCTACTTTTAATTTGCCCAGTGTAGAGAGAGGACAAATGTTAGCACTGGACCCATTATCGACCAAGACTTTGGTAACCACCGCCTCTTCGCACTTCACCGTAAGATACAAAGCCCTGTTATGCTCAGTGCCTTCCTCAGGCAACTCGTCGTCGGTGAAGGTGATCCGATTTGCTTCGAAGATCCTATTGGTGATCTTCTCCAAATGGCTCACTGAGATTTTATCCGGTACATGTGCCTCATTCAGGACTTTCATCAATGCTTGCCGATGTTCTTCGGAATGTATCAGCAAGGATAGCAATGATATTTGCGCCGGAGTCTTCTTCAACTGCTCTAAGACGGAGTAGTCGTGCAGCTTCATCTTTTTCAAGAATTCTTCCGCTTCTTCATCGGTGACCGGCTTTTTCAATACTGCCGGAGTGGTCTTCCTCAATTCCGCAGGGGCAAAACATCTCCCCGAGCGGGTCAACCCCTGGGCTTCACAAACTTCCTCTTTCACCTCCTTTCCTCTGTAGGTCGTTGTAATCCGAGCATAATTCCATGGGACAGCCCGGCTATCGGTTACTGGCAACTGTGTTGCCGGCCGGATGATGAAAGGATCCATTCGAACGCCTGCTACTGTCAAGATGGGCTTGATTGCTGCCCCTGGTACAACTATCTTGGCCGGCTTCACCGGTACTTCGTTCACACTTTCCTTTCCTGCTTCCGATTCTCCTGGTATGTCTTTCTTGCAACTGGGCGACTCATCAAAGCTTGGCCCTTTTCTCGTTCCTGCCCCGCTAGACTTAATCATCATTACAGTCTGAGAGGCTTTCTCCTTTCCTTCCTCTGCCCGTACCAACTCGATCATATTAGTCTCATGATGAGTTGGAAGCGGGTTTTGGTTGATGTTGGGCTCTGTTGGAGTCTGGACCTCGATCCTGCGGGTGTCGATGAGCTCCTGGATGGCCGTCTTCAGCCTCCAACACTTTTCTGTATCATGTCCCGGACATCCCGAGCAGTAGGCGCAATTCACTGAATGGTCCAGGTTCTTCGGAAGAGGGTTTGGCAGCTTAGCTTCAACCGGATTCAGCAACCCTACCTGCTTTAACCGGTGGAACAGACTAGTGTAAGACTCTCCTAAGGGAGTGAAAGTCTTTGGCCTCGGCGCCCTGTCGCCCCTGAATGCCTGGTTCGGACGGAAACTCGCGCCCGAGGGGTTTCTGTAAGCTCTTGGGGGTGGATGATTGTTCTGGGGGTTTGGTGCACGCCATGGTGCATGAGCGGGAGGTGCAGAATATGACTGTGCATGGTGGACAGTAAAATGAGGATCAGGTGCGGGATAGTAATGTTGCGGGTAGCTATGTGGGTTGTGGGGGTAATTTTGGTGGTGAGGCTGGGGTGGGCCATATTGGGGTGCGGGGCCTCTATTTTTGAACCATGCCCCGGACTCGACGGCCGCCACTTCCTCTCTCCTCTTCTTCCCCAGTACTCCTCCAGTACCACTTTGGATAGCCTGAGTGGTGGCTTTCAGTGCTGAGTAACTCATGATCTTGTTGGCCTTCAAACCTTCCTCGATCATACCCCCATTTTTATCACCTCGGTGAATGATTTACCTACGGACGTTACCAGATGTCCGAAGTAGGTGGGCTCTAATGTCTGCAAGAAGTAATCCACCATCTCACTCTCTCTCATCGGTGGATCCACCCTGGCCGCCTGTTCCCTCCATCGGAAACCAAATTCCCTGAAGCTTTCAGCAGGCTTCTTCTCTAATTTTAGCAATGATAGGCGATCGGGGATTATCTCAAGATTGTATTGGAACTGGCCGATAAAAGCTTGAGCCAGATCATCCCACGTAAACCATCTACTGGGATCCTGTCTAGTGTACCACTCCAACGCCGATCCTCCCAGACTCTGGCCGAAGTAGGCTATCAGAAGCTCGTCCCGTCCTTCGGCCCCTCTCATTTTACTGCAAAACCCCCGCAGGTGGGCCACTGGGTCACCATGCCCCTCGTATAGGTCGAATTTGGGCATTTTAAATCCTGCTGGCAACTGGACGTCCGGAAATGGACACAGATCCTTATAGGCGACGCTGACCTGATTGCTTAAACCGTGCATGTTCCTGAAGGACTGCTCCAGGCTTTTAACTTTTCTGGCAACTTCCTCGTGCTCCGAACTTTGGAAGTGCTTTTCCGGTTCTGCCGGATTATCCCAGTGAGGGGTATGTGATTGCGGTTCAGGAGCCCTAAAAGTAGGCTCCGGAGGATAGTAAGAGTTGTCGTGGATCTGAACATGCGGCTCGCTGGCCGGCCTTTGCAGAGGAGCAGGCGGAGGTGCCATAAAAACAGGGGTGGCTGGAGGAGGATTTGGTTTGGCTGGTGGAATGTGGGTGGCATATGGATTTTCCCCCTGAAAGTATGGATAGCTCGGGGCGCTTGTTGAAGGATCGATGGGTGGATGCTCTGGAGCTGAGGCGAGAGTAGGGCGGTTTGGTGAAGACTGTTCCCTGGCCCAGGCCAGGTGCATCTCTGTTATCTGTTGTTTTAACCGGTCTACTTCTTCTTTCATGATTTGCAGCTCGGATTTTTCTTCCTCAAGACTCTTGCCAGAACTCGACATGCTTACTGTAACTGGTCCTTTGGACCTAGTACGGTAGTGATGGCTGGCCAGGATATTCTGTCAAACCAACTGCTAAACTTTCTGGAATGCGGAACAAACTTGTTAGTTCACCGAGTTTGACAGATATGTTATAGCACGTTGGATGCAATGCACCTAACCAAATAACCCTTTCTACATGTACTCTTAACGTGCGTCATTCCGGCCTTTTTTCTTTTTCTTTTCTTCTTTTTTTTTTTTTTTTTCTTTTTCTTTTTCGACTATCTTTGCAAGCCTTATTGTTATTTAACCTTTGGATTCTTTTTCTTTCTTTTTAGTGGTGGTCGAATCTTATGTGGATTGCCTACGTATCACGACCCCGCGTGAATCAGACCGAGCGTAGTTCTGGTAACAAGATTGTGGCAAAATTCAGTAACTTTTATATCAAATAACACCGTGTAGTTACAAAACACGTCTTACAACAATCAACAAAACAAAAGAAAATGCTTGGCTTGGGAAAGTAAAGATAAAAGTGCCAACTAGCTTGACTCAACATTTCAAAATACATTTTCAATCAAAAATCTAATGCCCTAAAATCCCTGGGGGCCCGCGAGGCATCATTCGGCCTTGCCGCGGGCCTTGGTGTGAGGTCCTTGTGCAGTTCCCTCAACTCTTCCATGATCCGATGAACATAACCCATAATTGAAGCGAAAAGGTCGGCGCGGGGCATTCGTTCGCAAGCTAGGCACTTCATGGTGACATAGTGCCCGATTTCTCCAATTCTATACTTGATCATGTCCCTTTCTCCGAGTAGCCGCTCTATTTGTTGGTTTTTCGCCCCCAATCTTCGAGCATTGTTGGTGACTTGATCTAGGAGCCTATCCACTTGTCCTTGCAGTCGGGCCATCAAATTGTGGCAGCGGTCGAGGTCTGCTCTAGCATCTTGGGCTTGCTTGAAAACCCGCTCCCTAAGGACAACATTTGCTTCCCTCGGGCTAGTGATGATATCAGTGTAATCTTCTTCTACCCGCTTTAGGTGAAGTGCATGTTGATGTGCCTCCTTTTTCCAGCTAGCACGGATCCTCGTTATTTGGGCTTTTGACTCGTCTAATTCTCTTTGGATGTCGGTGACTTGGCTTCTCAAACCCCTTATCAATTTTTCGTCGGCCCGACTCCTCGACTGTCTGTCAGCATCTCTTTTCATTTGCTGGATTTGAGCTCTTAAGAAGTCATTTTCTTGTACCAACTTCTTTTTATCTCCTTCGTCGGTGGCGGCTTGTACGCTCTTCTCGAACTGAAGGTCCCGGACCTGCTGTTCTATCCTGCCGATCTTCGTCCTGTACCCCTCCTCTTTTGCTAACCAATCCCATTGTTCCCGTGAATCTTCTGTGAATTGTTGGACATGGGCTCTTTTAGAACATTTCCGACGAATCTGAAATCTTTTCCCGAACCACACGTTGTACTTTGGATCCATCTCTCCCTTAGATAGTTCCCGGACCATGGTTTTAGGCTCAAGGAACCGACATTCGTGCCACAAGCCTTCTAACCTTCTCTTCGGGGAAGACAACTCCCGGGCTCAACTCGATGGCGTACTTCCTTAGGTCTTGATCGGTAGGAATAACCTGAAACCTTCCTAGTTGACGTAATACACGGTGAGGGACATATGGTTGGACGCTGCGGATCCCCATCAGAAGGATATAACACTCCTCGGCTGCCATATATATTACTTCGGTATCGGGTAACCACCCGAATGCCCATTCAATCTGATCGGCTTCTATTGAGCTCAGTCGTGCAAGCCATGCCTCGACGCCTTCAGGGAATACAGCCCCCATCATCCGTTCTTCGAAACCCCTGATACAGTTTCTTCCGGTCAACCCATGGTTCATGTATTGCGTTCGGTGATGGAGGTGTTCTTGCATCCATAATTGAAGTAACAGATTGCAACCTTGGAAGAAATTGCCCCCTTCTCGGCATACAGTCAAGGCTCGATAGATTTCGGACAAAACCAAAGGGACCACAGTGCTGGTAGCCTTTTTGATTGCAACATCGGCTATTCCTACCAGACTTATCTCTATTTTCTTATCTTCGCGCGGACAAATCACAATCCCCAAGAATGTCGTTAGGAATGCTAGAATTCGTCTGGCCTCCCACTTGGTTCTATTCCCTGCGTGAGTCAGTCCGAGGTTTGACTCTTCAAAACCCCGAGGAGTGCCGTACCGTTGATATAAGAATTGGAGGTCGCAACACCCTTTCAGCAGATCATCATTTTTCACCTTCCGACTAATGCTCAGCAGATCCAGAAACCCGTGTGGAGATACCGGTCTTGGTGAGAGCAGGTATTGCCCTCTTAATTTCCCATTAAGTCCTGCATAGCCCGCAATTTCCTCTAATGTGGGCGTCAATTCAAAGTCAACAAAACGGAACACGTTGCGGGTCGGATCCCAGAAAGATACCAGTGCCTTGATGATGTCCTCCCTTGGCTCGATATTCGACAGATCAACCAAACCTCCCAAAATTCTCCCTACGACCTTTTTGCTACTGTCTTCCAAATCGTTCCACCATATACGGAGCTGCTGAGGGACCTCACTAAAGATTGAAAATGATTTATTCTGATTCGTGCTCATCCTGCACATTTATTAAGGTGATTTAAATGAGAAAAACAACTTTGTTTTGTTAAATAAAAAATAAAAAAAAATCAGTTTTCAATCACGGCCTTTCAACACGGCCTTTCAACGTCTCGGGGACGAAGGCTTTTAAGGCTGTGGGGTAAATTGATCGAAATCAAAATTGACCCAAAGGTGGCCGTTTATACGAAATTAGCCTTCGGCGTCCCTTTCGGGAACATTCGGCTATTTTTAAAAACAGCGTCACCGACTTATTTAGTACAAAAGTTAGTTTTGATTTTTCGGCCATTTTTTTCAAAAGGTGAAGTTGGACCTGATGGAGGTTGCCTACGTATCTCACATCCAATGAGAATCAAACCCACGTAGTTCGGTTTTGACGAAACAAACGGCATTATTTATTTACTCACTTTACTAAAGGAAAACAAATAAGCTATTTCTATCTTAAGAGTAAAACTCACACATTTTTTTTTTTTTTTTTTTTTTTTTTTTTTTTTTTTTTTTTTTTTTGCATGCAAGTCTATAACAGATAAATGCGCAAGACAAACGGGATGCAGCAGGATAGTCTGTTCATTTCAGGTCACCTGTCCTAGACGGACCCAACCCCTGTGTTGAGTTCCCTAAGCCAAAATGCGACATGATGCAAATAAACGTTTCCTACTAGGGATCCGGCATGAAGCTTTGTTCTTCTAGGTTTAAACCCTAAGTTTATTGGTGTAGACTTAGCTTACCCGAGCAGACAGCTCGAGCCGAGGGGGAGGCAGCAGCCCGGGAATACAGAAGCTTCGCCGGTTTTGCAACTTATCCAAACCTCGTTCTAAAGTGGGAATTAGATACTAAATAGAAAAGAAGTCACACGAAGTGAACCCTTCTTCATGATTTAGAAGACTCAGAGAGGAGATTGGTTTCGGCACAATTTATATGTACAATCCAGATAATATCAAAACGGTAATATTTAGCACATTAAGCATGAAACATGTAAAAAAATCAGATAAAGGCAAATATAACAATTACACTAAACTCGAATTCTCGAACCCTGAATCAAAATTCTAGGTTCGTATTCCCCAGAGTCGCCAGATCTGTCACACCTCCTTTTTACACACCTTACCTAGAAGGACAATTGAGATGGGATTTATTTTAATTATTTCAGAGTCGCCACTTGGGAGATTTTATGGTGTCCCAAGTCACCGGTTAAATCCCGAATCGAGGAAAAGAATGACTCTATTTAACAGTCCGCGAACCAGAAATCCGGATAAGGAATTCTATTAACCCGGGAGAAGGTATTAGACATTCCCGAATTCCGTGGTTCTAGCACGGTCGCTCAACTGTCTTGTTTGGCCTATCTATCTGTTTTTTACAATTATGTACTTAGTGCAAGTTAATACCCCTTTACCGCTTTTATTATTGGTTACGATTTACGAAAGAGAAAGTTGCTTAAAAATATGCTTTCGAATCGCGTCACATGAAATGCACCCGGATCCTCAACATATTCTTATTCAACATTTCGGGGTTTGGATTCGGGTCACATGAAATGCGCACCCGTATTTAAAAGGTAAAACTAAAATATATGCCCGGCTCGACTACTTATTTACATTGTTGAGAAAGGTGTGATATTCGTTAGAAACGACGCATCTCGAAACCTAAGTATTTATATGTACATTTATGACGGCTATGTGATTAGTGTAACTATTGGGCGAGGCGTACCTTTGATTCAAATCTAAAGCGAACTACATCTCGCTGTATCTTACTTAAGAGTTGATTCCAAATTACTTAAAACTTGCTACTAACCACATCGCATGAAATGCGCCTGCGGTTCATGACATGCTTTATTTACTTTTGCCCGAAATTGGGGTCGGGTCACATGAAATGCACCCCCGACTCTTTTTAATCTAATTATGTCATTCCGTTGAGTAACAACTCTCTAGCTAATCTTGCTTGTAACATAAGGTCTATCATTTAACAAGTTTGGAGATTACACACATGAGTAGGGAAGATTGAACAGAGATACAACAGACTAATTCGGGTTTACGTGCATATCTAATGATAGTGTATCTTTGGTCTAGCTACATTCCGTAACAAAACTAGCAATACAAATTTAATTGAAGAATAACAGAATGTAATTAAACATAAGAACTATAAACGACTACATGTTTCGATAGACTTTATGCACAAGCTTCAAACTTCATTCTTTTCGTACCAAGGAACTACAATAACAGAGGTGTGTACCTGGAACGCGGAAGAACAAGGAAGAGTGAGCAATGGCAATGCAGCAACAGCAACAAGAACAGTAACAGGAACAGCAACCAAATAGACCAACCAGCAACACAATAGACCAGGAGAACAACAAAAGAGTGGCAATGGACCAACAGTAGCAACACACTAGCACTGAACTGGCAGCAATATTCAAACAATAGAAGAACCAGCACTGTGTTGGACCAGGCAGCAATACAGGCACAACAACAACACACAAATGACCACCAGTAGCAACCTCAATACAGCAACAACATACACTCAAGACCAACAACAATAATCAACCCGGGCAGCAACTATAGACCAGCCACCAAATAATGAAGCAACATCAACAACTAAGCCAAGCAGCAACCAAATAATGAAGCAACACCAACAACCAAGCCAAGCAGCAACCAAACGACTGACCAACAGCCTCAATTGGACACCACAGCAACAACTATAAGGACTAACAGCTATCTTTGAACCAAGCAGTAACAACAACTAGCAGAAGAACCAGCACTACCAACAACACTGTGCACAGCCACACACAACGACCAAGAGCACCCAAATGAACACTGAAACAGCAGAAGAACCAGCACTACCACAAACAATAGCCAAACACTCAATCACTGAAGCAAAACAATCGAAACAGTGACTAAGAACCAATGGAACAGTAACCTTCCTTGTATCTTTCTATATGTGTATCGAGGTGTAGCTTGCTGTCTATTTGCTCTCCAGGTTTCTAGTTGCTCTCAGGTATTTCAGTCCCTCTCTATGTATGAATCTTTTGCTCTCTAAGTGTGCTCTCTCAGGTGCTCTCTATGTATGAATGAATCTCTATCAATGTCCATCTCCCAGGTACTCTTTGATGCTATATTTATAGCTCAAAGCCCCTCCAGAACACCTGGCCCTAATTAACTATTACCCTGCCCACTCCTAACTCTGCCAGACCCATCAAATTCCCTGCAAACCCCACTAACTACTGTCCAAAGGTGGACTCAAGCCTTAAACAATAAGGCTGGCAGTGTTCAGTGGATACCCTGCTGTGCAGGTTCCACTAGCCCCTTTATGGGCAAGTGATTTAAATAAACAAGCTCAATTAAATCCTAACTCTGTAAACAATTAACCCTTCAATCCAGAATTAAAACAAGCAAACAAATCCCACACTTGTGCCTTGCATACGGGCAGGCCAGGGCAAATTATACAAACCAATTGAATTGTTGACGATATTAAACGAACTAGGCATTGAATTCAAACAACAATTGGTAAAGAATAGGAATCGACCACATAAAAGGTCTGTTGAAGGAGGAGAATGAATCAACTGATATGAGAAATTAATTAACAGATAAAAATCGAAACACAAACCAAAACAAACACATATGTTCACACAATTGAATCGAATTGATCAGAGAAGGAATGGATACCTCATAAAAAACTGCCGACCCAGGCTTTGAACCAAAATTTGGAATTATTGAAGCCAAACGGGCTTTAATCGAGATGTTCTCGATTGAGAACACCTAGACTAAAGTCCCTTGGACTTCAATTGTGGCTAAACCGGCTCGAATTGGATTTCTTCAAAATTAGGGTTCTTGGGCTCGGATTTGGGGCTTTTGCATTTTTGGCTAGATTCGAAGCAAACCAGTGTCATTGGGAGTGTGGGGGAGGTGTGAGGAGACTGTGGTGTGAATTTGGGGTGATTTGGCATAGGTTCGAGTTTGACTCGAATCTTCAAATGAAGATTCGAGGAGCTCCGGCATGATTCGAGGTTAGTGGATGCCGGGTTCGTGATGGGGGAGGTGAGGGGAAGGTTTTGGCATTGGTTTGGTGGCGATTGGCCTACCGGAACCGCCGTGAGGCGATTTCCGGCAGGCGGAGGAGGGCGGCGTTACACCGGGTGTTTGAGAGCTCTGAGGGAGATGAAGGGAGAGGGGGGGTCTGGCTTGGGGGGCGGGGTATGGAATGAGGAATATATACCGGAGATGAGATTGAATCCTGATCGTTGGATCATTTACGATCAACGATCAGGATCCCCTCACTTAAACCAAACGACGTCGTTTGGTTAAAGCATAGTCTGAGTGTATATTGGGATTAAATGATTAATCTGGGCCGTTGGATAATAAAATCCAACGGTCCGGATCAAGTGTTATACAGGCTGAGGCTGGACGGGTATTTGGGCTGGGTTAGAAGAAATCCGTTTGGGCCTGGCTTTTAGACTGCATTTGGCCCAGATCGGATATTATATGTGTATGTGTATATATATATATATATGTATATATATACATATATATATATATATATACACACATATGTATATACTAACCTATAACACCGCTATTGTTTACTACAATTAACGTGCCCAATTACATATTGCCTAAAACGTAAATCACATGATATTTTTTTAAAAAAAATATTCGCATGTAATATGGAGTGTGTTGAACATGAAATTAAGTAATAAAAGTGTTTTACTAATAGTTTAAATTCTCGAAATGAAGCGATTGACCTATCTCTATCGTAGAAATTTATGCCCTTAAAATTTTTTAAGGCAAAATACCTTAGTACCCTCCTAAACTATTTGAGAATTATTACTTTCCTCCCTAAACTATCTCTGGTTCGAATTACCCCCCTCAACTTGGCCTTTTGAGAATAATTACCCCTAAATGCTTATGTGGCAAAAAGTGTGGGTACACTCACCTGCCATGTGGATTTTTCTGTCCATGTGGCATTTTCGTGAAAAACAAAAAAGAATTTTTATCTTTTTAAGAATATTATTATTTAAATATTCTTTTTCGAATACAATTTATAATAAAATTTGGATAGAACGACATTAGTTAGGCTAAATATTTTTATTTGTTCAAAAATAATAAAATTTTAGTTAATCTTTTTTTGAATTTGACCGGAAAATAAAGATTTATACAATTAAAATAAATAGTCAATGCATCTAAAAATTTATAAAATATAGTTTGAAATTAATTATTTTGGCTATACTTTTTTTATATATCTCTAAATTACAGTGCTCCAATTTTGTTTTACGGATTTTACCTAAAAAAAAGTAAAAATATACAGTTGAAATAAATAGTCATTGCATCGCAAACGAATAAATAAAAATAGTATACAATTACAAGAAATTACAAGTGCAATTGTACACTCTTTTTATTTCTTCTTTGATTCAATGATTATTTATTTCAACTATATATTTTTTATAACTTTTTAGATGTCTTGACTATTTATTTCAATTGTATAAATTTTTATTTTCAAGTAATATTCAAAAAAAGATTAACTAAAATTTTATTATTTTTGTACAAATAAAAATATTTAGCATAACTAGTGTCGTTCTGTCCAACTTTTATTATAAATTGTATTTAAAAAAATTATCTAAAAAATAATATTCTTAAAAAGAAAAAAAAATCACGAAAATGCCACATGGACAGAAAAATACAAATGGCAGGTGAGTGTACCCACACTTTTTGCCACATAAGCATTTAGGGGGGTAATTATTATCAAAAGGCCAAGTTAAGGGGGGTAATTCGAACCAGAGATAGTTTAGGGAGGAAAGTAATAATTCTCAAATAGTTTAGGGGGGTACTAAGGTATTTTGCCTAAAAGAAATTTATTATGTTGTTGATGTATATAACTGAACTTGTATATAAAAAAGATAAAACTAAAGTTGAAGAATGAAGCAAATATACTAATAAATAAGTAAAGAAAATTATCATAATTTATGTACTAATTGGTATAAAATAACCCCAATGAAATAACAAAAAAATATAATGCAACACTTTTATTTTGAAAAATAATTATTATTTATATAAATTATACAATATAATAATAATAATAATAATAATAATAGTAATAATAATAATAATAACATGAATAATAATTAATAATAATAATAATAACTTAAAGTCCTTCAAATTTGGGGCCTAATGCTACGGTCTCACTGATCTAGCCGATGACGGCCTTAACCAAAGTGAAATTTTTGATAGGGTGTTTTACTCCCTCAACGGTCTTACTAAATTGATAGACAAGAGAGTTTGCTATCATGATAAGCAACTTTCACTTTCAATCAAGAGGTTGTAAGTTCGAGTCTTTTTAAAAGCAAGGTGGTAAGTTATTGAAGGGAAGGATGCCGAAAATCTATTTGAAAACAATTTCTCTATTCCAAAGTAGGGGTAAGGTCTTCAAATTAATGAGATCAATAAATTTCGAATATTATAAAATCAGGAAAAACTATAGAAATAGAAGAAACATACCCGTGATTTTCTGAAAGTGGTCAGCGCCTCTTATAAATCAAGAGGGACCACATTACAAACATAGCCACATTACACACATAACCACAATGACTGCTGGATCTAATTTCCCACAATCTCATTTATTACTTTCACATGCCCTACCCCCCCTTTTAATCTGCCTTGATTTCCCCCTTTTCTTCTTTTGCTTCTGTGTATGTAGAATGATGTATCCATCTCTCTGATCTTTGCCTATGAAATTTAATGAAGGGTAGATGAAGGAGTTAATATAATAATCAATGCCACCACCAAAACACCTACTATTCTGTTGGCTAGTACTAACACCTTTAATGTTGAGAATGACCATACCAAACTTTTTTTGTCTTTGATTTTTCAGTTTTTTGGTAGTTGTGTCATTTCAGAACATAAAGAAAGAGGTGATATATACTTTCATCTATATATTGGTTACTATATGATTGTCACTCTTGTTTGCATGAAAGAATTGCAAAATGATACACAAGTATATGAATGTTTTCTTTGGTTTAACCCTCATGTATTTGAACTTTGAAACCAACTAGCTCGACTTAATAATAGATGTTGTATTTTTTTATGTTTACTTTTTAATTTTTTCGAATCTTGATAAAAATCCTGGCTCCGCCACATATCACATATACACTCTCCTTGTGGTATACTTATATGGATTAGGTCTGTACCTACCCGATAATTCGAGTCAAACCGAGAAAAAACCCTACTATGATTTGATTTACTTTGGTTTGGTGCTGGAAAAAAAAACGATCATTACTGGTTTGGTTTGGTTTTAACTAAAAAAAGTCAAACCGAATCAAACCAACCCGACAATACATATATAGAAATTTTAGATATAATTAATGTTAATATTCTTGTTATGATGTAATTTATAAATATTTCTTAAACTTTTTTATAATTTTATCTTTTAAGACATTATTATTTCAAGATGGACTTAGAACTTTGAATGTTCCAATAAGTTTTATAGCCATTAATATTAGTTACTTAAATAATGCTAACAAAAGTCCAAATCAAAATCAAATCAATACTAATGCTAATAAAAGACATTCAATTCAATACTAGGAACAACAATGTATTGAATATCTTCTTCTTTTTTTGCAATGATATAAAAATGCATAACCTAATTTTTATTTTTTCTTTAGTGTTTAGTCATGTAACGAATATCTTTATTGGTCTACTTATTTTAGCATGACTTAGTACTTTTAGATTATGCTTATTTTTATTATGGCTATTTAATTAGCAATATTTATATTACATAATTTTATTGTTTTTATTGTTGAATATTTTAGAATAATGCCATGAAACATCTCATATTTTGTATTATTTTCTTGAAAAATACTTTATATAGTCGTATCTTACTAGTATTAGAAATATTTTGAGCACAAGTTATATATTTTTGGCTATGAAGAAAAAAAAACGAAAAAAAAAATATAAATCCAAGAAAAATCAAGATTGAAAAACCCTGTTGTTATTGGGTTTGTTTATTCTTTATTTAATAATTCGATACAATTGATTTGATTTGGTAATTGCCAAACTCGAACCAATTCGATCTATGTACACCCCTGATATGGAAGTTACTCATGCTTGTTTAAAAAAATAGTGAAATGTATATTAAAGTGTTACACTGTTACTCTTGTTTGTCTCAGAAGTAGTCCACTATTTTTAGTGTTTTGAAAATCAAACTAACAAATTTTATAAAGTCAAAATAATCGGTATATAAAGATACTACTAAAATAAAGAAAAAAAATGTGTAACGTATTCTAGCTCTATTGAATTACAAAAATTCCATTTTGAGTAAAATTATATTCCCAAAACTCATAGGTGTCTTTTTGTGGTGGACCATAAATATTGTAGTTGTAGCTTCCCTCTAATGCAGGGTGATAGTGATGTCCTTCTCAAATGGTTACTTCATTCTTTTGCTTTTATGATTCTCATGCAAATCAAGAATATACATAATTGAATGAAAACATTTAATTTTCATCACTTTCTTGAGCTTTTGTATGACTGTAATTAAATAGTGAAATTGTACTAAATCAATTATGTAAATCTCATCCTCACTACATATTTTGATGTTACAATCTAGATTAATGACCAAATCATACTACACTGTTAGGTAATGAATGCTAGTGTCCTCTGTCCTAACGTTTGATCGTACTTTTTAATGTGGACATTATTATTGTGAAAAAATAATTTTATTTAGGATATATATATATATATATATATATATATATATATATATATATATATATATATATATATATATATATATATATATATATATATATATTTCTCATCACTTAATTTTAGAAATCCTAATATGTATTTCAAACGAATCATCCCCCCCCCCCTTCTTTCCAACGCTGTGGTTTGCAATCTCTTGTTCTTCTATAAGAGGGAGTCTTCTTTAACAATTGAGGTCGAACCGTAATTATTTTTTCTTTTTTCATCAAATATTTTTGATTCAAGCGTTGTGTAGAGGATCGTCCTGGTTAAGGAGCACTATACCTCTAATGTAGGATTTTTCTGTACAAATTCAAATTTAATCGGGTCCCAATACAATTACTAAATATCAAATGGAAAGCACATATATGCGCGCATACACACACCAAAAAAAAGAGAGGAAATTGGCCTTTGATTTTTGGATAGAAAATGATGAGAAATAAGCTAAAAAAAGGGTTGGTTATTTGTTGGATAGTGGTAGTAAATGCAGATGTGGGTGATTCACGTAGGAAAAATGAAGAAAACATGAAATGTCATTACTAACTTTAGTTTTGATTTACACATAGCAAAATGTGAACATGGTATACTTTGACATTATACGGCAGTGACATTTCCAAAATGACAATGTGAAACCTATAAATTTTTCAAAATCATGAAGAAGTAAAGAAAGGACAATAGTTACTAATTATGACAAAAGAAATAGAATTTACATAATCACCAAAGGATGTGGTACAATGGATGAGACTGCACTTCCCTTAACCAGAGGTCTCGAGTTCGAGCCCTGGGTATAGAAAAATCCTTGGTAGAGAGCGCTTCCCCCCGCAAGGGGCCCTATGCGGCGCGAATCCGGACAAAAAAAAATAGAATTTACATATGGTATTTTTGGCTTCATTCAGTTTCATAATTTAAGGGCTAAAAAGACACATGCATTTTCGTAAAAGATGTTTGTCCCTATGAACAATTGCCGTGTCCTTTGGAACTCAAAGATTTTTGTGAAATTTTGGCTGGTTTTAAGGGAAGAAGAAGATAAAGCCATTTTGACTCAACAGGCAAAATTGATACATAGATATGGTTGAAATTTAACTAGAAGCCATAGTTCCTATCTGTTAATAGACAATTCCAAATAACACATCTTCCTCATTTAATTACTATAGATAAGGAGGGACCTACTCTCCAATGCTACAAAAATTAGAATTTTTGGTTTTCTTGGAGTTATTTTAAGTTAAATAGTAAATTTATTACCATATAGATAATTTCAATTATTTGAGTGAAGAAGATCTTTATTTATGGTTAAGTTTGGACAAAGAGGAGGATTGCAGTACATTCAAACTTATGTATTATTTGTTTTGAAATACTTTGGCAGCTATATCAAAGAGGTGATATAGAGAACATATATTAATTAACATGGAAAAAAAATTGATCGTTATAGTATAATGTTATTATAAAGGATAATTATTACAGAGATTTCCAACAAGGGATTTTATGGCCGATGTAAACATAAATTTTTACCATAAAAATAGTCTTATTATAACGAGTTTCCAAATATCTTATTGTCTGGAAATAATATTTATTAACCAAAAAATTAAAATAAATTACAGTCAAACATCTCTATAGCAACATCCCTATATAACAACATTTTACTATAAAAGCCAAATTTTTTCGAAACCAATAATTTTCATATTATGTTATAATATATGTTCTCTATAACAGCACTTCGCTATAACATTAAAAAATATTCGAAACAAATAAAGCTATGGTAGGGTGTTATGACGGTACATACAAATAACTCATATTGTCGACTCCAATTAATTTTGCATTCAAGTGCCTTAATGGTAGATTACTTGTATATATGCACTGGCGTTTGTTTCAACCAAAGGTCATTAGAATATATTTTCAAACAAGTAATTTTTTCAGTTTTTTATTAGCAATAATAAAGAACTAAACTTCTTCAAGATAGTGCGACGAACTGAATTTAAATTCTATTTATTTAAATCAACTTTTCTCTGATGATTCCTATGTGTTAAACTATTTGTAAAAATTGATATCAAATTATTTGCTGCTTCCCAAAATGATTAAGGAAGTAGCTAGCAAGTGTTCTTAATAATTACCACTTGGTATGTCCCCATTGAGTATCATGATCATGGTCTCCTTCTAAGTTCTAATTGCATAATTTTTACAAAAATAAATAAATAATTACATCTTTTCTACTTCATATTTACTTGTAATACATCTAAGATGAATTTTAACTCTTTATTAAATTCATTTCATGTGAAAGTATTTAAGAGTCTCACCTACTGTACAAGAGTATTTCTTTCTTCACCAAATGTAAAAAGAACCATTTTTATTCTTTTCTTTACTTAAGGATAAAATGTTAATTGCAGCACTAGATGCTTCTCCCCTTTAGTAATACTAGTCATAATGTACGTGCGTTGCACGTGTGCCTAGCGTCAATCAGTAAAATATGTGTTCAAAAAAATATGTAAATTGGGTTTAAAATATGTGTCTAGAGCCAATTACTCCTTCGGTTCACAATAAGTGTCCAATTTACTTTTTTATTTTGGTTCAAAATAAGTGTCCAATTACGTAATCAAGAAATAATTCAATTTATTTTTACAAATAACCCCATATGTACATATCCCTACAAAGTTTTCTTACTCCTCACATTAAATGTTTAAGTAGGGGTAGTTTAGTCATAAAAGGTATTTTAATAGAATTTAGTATTTTCTTAAAGGACGTGTTAAAAGCAAATTGGACACTTATTGTGAATCGGAAGGAGTAGTAAAGAACATACTTAGATTTTTAAAATAACTACACTAAGTTAATATTAAACAATAAGTAACTTAATGAATAGAAAAATATAAGGAGTTGTCATTTGTTAAAGTGAGTACGAAAAGAAAATTAATCACAATTCACTTAGTATTATTTTAATTTATTTTATCCTTATTGCATAAAGCTTGCAGTTACACCAATTTTTTGGCTTTTAATACTATATCATGCCGATTTATTTATATAATAAATTTTTTTTTAAAAAAAAAGATGGCTGTTTTTTTTTTGGAAAATCAATCAATTTAAGATTTTATTGTTAAATTGATTCAAGGACTTAATCATTATTCTTAACATTAAAGAAAATAAATTATTGTTGTTGATTCAACTTAATATTAGCTCATCCTAAGTTTAACTGTATGTTTGTAATTATAATTATTAATTAATAAGAATTTTATGCTCAAAAGAATTAAAAAATCACCATGGCATTTTACTTTTGATTTTTACTTCACTAGTATCATTAATGTACCAGATATTCTTTTTCTTTCATATTCTTAAAATTAAATTTTTTTAGTTAAGCTTGATACATAAATTTTAGAAAATTTGAAATTAAGGAATTTTTAGATTACTCTCAAGCATCATTTAATAACCAATACTTTATTTAATTTTCAAATTTTAAAACATAAGAAGAAGAATTAAATGTCTATTTTATTATTTAAAAAACTACTCATAAACCTTAAAAAAGAGCTCAAAAATTTGAAAAAAGAAAAGGAAAGTAAGAACTCCTAAAGAAAAAAAAAGAAAAAACAAGGATTACTAAACTAATAGTCGGAAAATTAAAACAGGACACCTAAAACTGCTACATCTAAATGTAGTTGATGACATGAAGGACCCCTAAAATTGGAAAGAAATTGAAAGTACTAAAAGTAATGATATGATTTTTCATATCAAAATTTTAAATATTAGAAAAATAATTAAATAATTATTTAAAATATTAGGAAAGGAATTAAACGACTATTCCTACATATTAAAAAAATAATTTAAGTTATTTATTTATCTAATATAAAAACCTTAAATAAGATAAATTATTATTTTATCTAATATAAAAACCTTCTTTTATTACAAGATAAAAAAGGATAAATCTTACCTCGACCCATAACAGTTAGGAATACGTAACTTCTTCAGAAATCACGATCTTTCTTCAAAGAAATATTTGACATATATTAACTGTTAATATTTAGTATGACAGAATAACCAAAAAGGAACTAAAATCGTAGAATAAAATAACACTCACTTACTTAGTTTTCATACTATGTTTATCTTTGCTCCAAATACTCAAATTAAGTAGCATCCAAGAAGGATCACTCTCGACTTCATCCCTGACGAACTCATGTACGTGATGATAAGTAACAACCGATATGTATCTTTGGCCAAAACAATGAAGTAATCCTAAAATTTAATATTTGTTCACTTCTCCTTATTCTAAAATCAGAATTATGTTGATGAATACATTAACCAACCATGATATAAACCATAGTGTTCATAGAGAATTCACAGTCATTAACCTGTTTAATAACGATATTAAATAGTGTAATAACTTCCCTGCCAATCTTGTTGTATTCTTTTTTCCTTTTGAAACCACACAATTTTAACTTCTCTTTCGTAGGGATATATAAGGTTTCGGTTGTAAGATCTTATATATTTTTCTTCCTTTTTTTAACCTACAGACAATCTTTCTTCGTATGGAACTAATTATTTTAGGATCGTTTCCCACTTTTTTCTTTTCCTTTTGTCTTATGACAATTTATATTTTGCTATAAATAAATTTATTTGTATTTACAATTTTATCCCATTTAGAGTGCACTTAACGAAGGGTAAAAATGACGAACGACATTTCGCTAAGGGTCTTCGTACTTTTAATATAATATAGATGAAAAGTTTAGATGAAATTAACGGGAAATTTTATATAAATATAATAGTGACACAAAAGGAAATCTCTTAATGCTAACTTAAGAATTATTTTGGACACCAAAAGGCCAAAACTTAATAAAATACATTGTATTGGTCAAAATCCTATCGTCACGATCATGCTGACTGAAAATTTCGTCTACGTAACCAGGCAGCAATAGATAATATAGTCATGTCCATGTCCACTTCCTGACAGCCGATGAGTCCTTAAAAGCAGCGTCTGAAAGCACGACCTAGATACATTAGTGGCAAGGAGATGCCTAGTCAAGCAAAAGGCAAGAATGCTCTGACTATATATAGCCAGAGAAAGCTCTCAACTAAGGGGACTTCTCGAATTTCTGAAAAGGAAGACAAAGAAAACTTCCTTCTTGTATTCTAGGAAAGGAGGTGGTGACCTCGAAGAAATATGTAAATCTACTCCCTCATCGATTGATGAGAAAGATAATATCAACAACAACAACAACAACCCAGTATAATCCCACTTAGTGGAGTCTGGGGAGGGTAGTATGTACGCAGACCTTACCCATACCCTAGAGTAGAGAGGTTGTTTCCAAATAGACCCTCGGCATCCTTCCCTCCAAGAACTTCCCACCTTGCTTTTGGGAAGACTCGAACTCACAACCTCTTGATTGGAAGTGGAGGTTGCTTACCATCAGAGCAATCCCTCTTGTCTTTGAGAAAGATAATATCGAATCTTAATAAGATCAATCATATCTCTTTCATCCCATATGCAGTCATTGTTAATCTTTCGATCTGGAATAACTATATTTGACTAAGATTTACCCATTCATCTTTAATTGATTTGTTCAAAAAGTTTCTATTATCTTTTGAGTCAAATAATTTACCGCAGTCTATGGAGATTTCTATACCCGAAATCGTAGTCTTCATCTAGATTCTCGAAAGTAATAATCATTTTTGTTCAGCTTCATAAAAACCAGCAATGGCGAAAGGGGGAAGCGAGGCTAAAGACAGCAATGGATGTCACGAACAACCTCCTGAATTCTCTCAACGAAGCCAGTGGAGAAGACAATGAGAATGCCATACCAAGTGTCACACCGGACGGAGAGATCTTGCCTTATCCACACGAAGAGCTAACAATCTTGCACAAGAGGGGAACCTCAACATTCGCGACAGGAGAAGCGCCGCCGGCTGTAAAAAAATCTACTAGAATAATGAATGAAAAGTGATCTAGGTGAACCTTGTTCTACTATTGTGTAGATAGAGAGGTCGAAGCAGCTTTTATCCGATTAAAGTCGGGTTCGATTTCCACATGGAGCTAGATATTGTAGTTGGGTTTCTATCTAAACTGAAGTAGCGTATTTGCTCCAAATTGCACTTCTACACATTTTTGGTTTTGATTATGATTCTATTTTTTATAAAACAACAATGCTCAATTAAACTAAAATAAGCTAGGGTTAAACTATTGAGAGTTGTTCAAATGATTAAAAGGTACTAAAGTAGTGACTTTCGCCTAGGTGGTCAACTGAAGGATACTTGAGTCTAAGGCATGACTGTCACATTTGGGCATTATGGTATAACTATTGCACGAATCTATTCACTCTACACATCTCGGTAGTTCGAGTGATTTTGCCCGAATTAACTTTCTCAAGACCAATTGGGTATGCAAATTTTCACAAGCAATCAAGGTTCAAGTCAAGTATTACTATCTCTAGGTTTAACCCTTTAATTGGGGCTATCAATCTTTTGAGTACCCGAATTCCTTGTTGGACCAATTTCAGAGGCTTAGGCTCTCTTTCTCAAGAAGAGCCAAAGTCAACTAACCAAAAACGAGTATTTGCAACCACTACTTCAGCAATTAAACATGAACAACAACAACAACAACACAGTAAAATTCCACTAGTGGGGTCTGGGAGGATAGCGTGTACGCAGACCTTACCCCTACCCCGAAGCAGTAGAGAGACTATTTTGGAAGACCCTCGACTCAAGAAAACAAAAGGACAAAAAAAGACAATATTAGTATCACCATAGAATCGTAGGAAAAATAGGAACAATATGAAATCTAGAAGAAAAATGGAAAGAAAAAGCAAAAAAGCTAATAAAGAGGTCCTGAACTGAAAAGTGATAGTAAGACACAATATTACCACTAACTATCTTAAACAAAAAACTCTACTAGACTAGTCTTACAAAGGTGCAAAGTGAGACAAGAATCAACTACCTCCTAACCTACAACCCTAATACTCAACCTCCACATCTTCCTATCAAGTGTCATGTCTTCGAAAATACGAAGCCTCGCCATATCCTGTCTTATCACCTCACCCAAATATTTCTTAGTTCTCTCTCTACCTCTTCTCGTGCCCTCCACAACCAGTTGTTTACACCTCCTTATCGGAGCATCGGAAATTAGTCCAAATATCAAACACACATAGTTAATCAAGCCCTAAAACACATGACTTATTAATTAACCACACTAGGGTTGAGCCACAACCCTATCTTATAGTTCTAGCTGCTCTTAATTAGAGAAGAAAACAAATAAATAGATGAAGCAAAACTCATATTAGTTAATCACTAAATTAAACTTGAAGATTCAATATTAAAATAAAGCTAAAATTACATAAAACAGCTAAAATAAACGAAGTCCAGAGCGCAACCTACAGTACAAACTATCTAATTACCTAAAAATAGGAAAAGAATCTATTTATACTAGGCTAAAAATATTGGACAAAAGTACCCATGTCGGGCTAGTGCGGATCACACCAAATGCAGTGCGGCCGCACTAAGGCTCTTGACTTGAATATCCAGCTCTTTAAACTTATGCAACGCGGACTGCATGAAATCGAGTACGGTCATGGTGGCTTCTAGTACATCCCGTATGAAATGGAGCGGGGACCGCATTGGGCTTCCATCTTCAATCTGCCAACTCTCTGAATCTTGGCTCTGCGGACCGCACTAAATCGAGTACATCTGTAGTGATTCCAATGCATACCGCACTAAATTGAGTGCGGCTACAGTGACTCAAATGCGGACCACACTAAATCGAGTGCGGCTGCAATGACCCCAATGCGAACCGCAAGAAATCATTTGCGGCCGCATTGATCATTTTGCCTGAGTTGCATACTCTCTGAACTTCACTTGTACGAACAACACTGGCTCTATTTGATTGAGCATTGCCTTGTTTTGGTACTTGTGCAAGTTTCACTCTTTTTTGAGCTAGTTTTTTAACATCTTGTCACCTTGTTGATCAAACTTGCAATCAAGTACAACTTGTGAGCCTTTTGGGACTATTTTGTACACAATTATAATCAAAATCAAGCACAAAGGAGTGTAAAATGCTTCATAATTCCTAGTTATCAACTCCCCTAGACTTAAGCTTTTGCTTGTCCTCAAGCAAACAAAATAAGACATACCCCTTAAGATAAATCCAAGAAAATTCGGCTGTCTTAAAGTGACCTCATCTAGCATCAAATTGGGACTAACAATTACCCAAAATACAAATGAATCACTAACAAAATTTACTCTTTTAAACACCATGGATTAAGTGTGACACAAGAACATCAAGAGTTGACTCAACACATCAAAGAACTCTTTCTATTACTTTGGTAATTGTGGAACCCAAACTCACATATTCTCAGGTCTCCCTAAGCAAACCTCACCTTTAAAATAGTAGCACTCAGAACAAGGTTAATAGAAATTCACTCATCTCTCTCAAAGAAAAGCCATAAGTCCGGCCCTAAGTACCATATACTTGCCCATTATGTGAGTCACCACTAATGTAAGCTTCATTCAACTCAAAATTATATAGGGCTTTTGTAGAGACATAGTGAAGGCTTTTGGTTTAGGGTAGTAATGTTTGGTCTAAATAGGTTCTATCTTTACTTAATCACTTATTTTGTTTCATTTTGGCACAAATTCACTTGACTTTTTGAGTTATTTTACCTCTTTCTAAGGGGTTAGAGAGACACAGTGTCACTCTTATTATACATTTTAAATCTTTTCTCCTTAATTTTTCACACATTTCAATCTTTGCTTTTCTTGAATCCCTTTTATTCATTTCTTTCTTTTTGTCTTTTTCCTTTTCTTTTCTTTTTTCATTGCCTTTCCTTTTCTTTATTTTGTACCTTTTTACTAGTTTGTTTCCATCCTCGTTTCTCCCCCTAAACTTATACTTTTGCCATGTTCTAAGGAAAGATCGGGTGCCAAGAGAGGGTATCTTTTAGAATGGGTAAAGTTTGTATTATGGTTCTTGAATGAAAAAGGTTTAAGGCTCAAAAGGGTTGACTAGGGATTTTATCATTGTTAGGCTATGGAGATGTTCAAACTATCATTTGGATCAAGAAGAGCCTATAATCATGTCTCATGTCAAAATTCACTTAGGATTTCGCCTCAACAAACATTCAGGGCATGTTCTAGACCAATAGCTCGGGACTTGGACTTGCAATGCAATTTCTCACCACACAAGCTATGGGATCACAAAAGACATAGAGTAGGGGGACCATGACCTTAGATACGATTTGAGCACACAATGGTCTCGAAAAACTAATTGATGATTATCGGTCAACACAAGAGTCTAAAGGTCACGACTTTCACCATCCTGAACATAACAATTTATTTTTTACCATGAGATCAAAAGAAAATTTTCTAGGCCCAATTGAAGCTTTGCTTGAGGAACCCTTACCATTAGCTACTAAAAGCAAAAAGAAACAGACTCAAAACCTTAAGAGGGTTGTCATACCATCCATCATTGGGAAGAGCCACCCGGTTCACACAAACTCCATCTTTGGAAAATATTGTGGCATTAAAAAACCCAAAGTCTTATTGCAAACATTCAAAACATGAATCTGCAAACATAAATAAGAAGCTATAGAAAAGAAAAGTGAGGAAAAACGTAATGAAGTACTAAAATTATATACATACGCCAAAGATAAAAAGAAACAAATCACAAAATCTATCAATTATATACATTGATACAAATCAATAAAAGTAGGGCCTACCCCCTTAAATGAAAACTGGCATTGTCCCCAATGCCAATTAAGCAAAATAAGCACCAAGAATAAAGGGAAAAATAATATAAAAACTCCCTATGGACCGTCTGTCTGTATGGGATCCTGAGTGGTCCCTGGGTCCTCAATATGCTTGGGAACCTCAGATTGGTTCCCTATGACCTACTGCTATATTGCTGGGACCTGGTCCTAGACTTGGACATGCTCCTGGGCTACATTTTATGGCTGACTGGATGACGTCACGACCTGGATTTTCAACCCTCGGGAGTCATGATGGGCACCTACTAATAGGAGCTAGGCAAGCCAAATATCAAATACCTCTTCTGGAGAACATTGACAATGTTATCAACAATGAAGCATTTAACAAATAAAGCGGAAGTCTCAAATAAAATTTACTAAAAGAAATGCGGAAGTTTAACTATCCTCTACCCAAGACTTGTGTCACAATACTCACAAACATCTAGAGAATACCACATACAAGGTGTGAATGAAACATGAAACTGTTTGCTACGGTACAACGATAACAAACTGATTGAAATGGAAAGGACTCTAGGCCTATGGGCAAAACCAATACCGGTGCCGTAGTTAGAGTTGTCTTGAGGTCCTGAAAGCTTGCCTCACACTCATGTGAACTGGGCACCCTTCTGGGTCAATCTAGTCATCGGGGCTGCAATAGATGAAAATCCCTCCACAAACCGACGGTAGTAGCCTGCTAACCCCGAGAATACTCCGAATCTCTACAGCTGATGCTGATCGAGGCCAATTCTTGACTACCTCAATCTTCTTTTGGTCCACCTGGATACCCTCTGCTAATACGACCTGAACCAGAAATGCAACCGAACTCAACCAGAACTCACACTTCGAGAACCTAGCATATAACTAACTATCCTTGAGAGTCTGAAGAACCATTCTGAGGTGCCGCTCGTGCTCCTCCTGGCTGTGGGAGTACACCATAATATCATCAATAAAGACTATCACGAATAAGTCCAAGTAAGGTCTGGACACTCGGTTCATCAACTCTATAAATGAGGCTGGGGCATTGGTCAACCCAGATGATATGACCAAAAAATCATAATGCCCGTACCGAATGCGGAATGTTGTCTTAGGGACATCAGATTCCCTAATCCTCAACTGATGGTAACTAGATCTCAAGTCTATCTTTGAAAACACCTTCGCACCTTGAAGTTGGTCAAATAAATCATCAATCCTCGGCAGCGGATACTTGTTCTTAACCGTCACAATGTTCAATTGCCGGTAATCAATGCACATCCTCATCAATCCATCCTTTTTCTTCACAAATAAAACTAGCACACCCCAAATAGAAATATTAGGCCTCACAAAACCCTTCTCTAGTAAATATTTCAAATGTTCCTTTTAACACCTTCAATTTTGATAGGGCCATGCGATACGGCGGAATAGAAATGGTCTGCGTGCCTGGGGTCAGATCAATACAAA
Organism: Nicotiana noctiflora; assembly: GCA_032618575.1. Lineage (NCBI taxonomy): Eukaryota > Viridiplantae > Streptophyta > Magnoliopsida > Solanales > Solanaceae > Nicotiana > Nicotiana noctiflora. The sequence goes on from JASVEL010006201.1 coordinate 28,728, forward strand.
ATTCAATATCCTTGTCGGGTGGCATACCCAATAGGTCTAAAGGGAAAACCCCAAGGAAATCCCGAACAATAGAAACAGAGTCAATAGAAGGGACCTCTACGCTAGAGTCGCAAACATACGCCAAGTAAGCTATACACCCCTTCTCGACCATGCGTCTAGCCTTTACATATGAAATAACACTGCGGGTAGCATGACCTGGGGTCCCTCTCCACTCCAATCAGGGCAAATCCAGCATAGCCAAGGTCATGGTCTTAGCGTGACAATCTAAGATAGCATGATACGGGGACAACCAATCCATCTCTAATAAAACTTCGAAATCCACCATGTCTAAGAGCAATAAATCAACACGGGTCTCAAGACCCTCAAACATAACCACATAGGAATAACGCACCTGGTAGACCACTATGGAGTCATCCACTGGTGTAGATACATAAACAGAAATGCCCAAATCATCACTAGACATAGCCAGGTGTCACACCTCCTTTTTACCGCACCCGCGAGGGCGCAAAGAGTTTTTCCAATTAAAGGACAATCGAGACGGGATCCATTTTATTAAATTCAGAGTCGCCACTTGGGAAAGTAATGGTGTCCCAAGTCACCGGTTTGATCCCGAATCAAGGAAAAGAATGACTCTATTTAACAGTCCGCGAATCAGAAATCCGGATAAGGAATTCTGTTAACCCGGGAGAAGGTATTAGGCATTCCCGAATTCCGTGGTTCTAGCACGGTCGCTCAACTGTCGTGTTCGGCTTATTTATCTGATTTTTTACGGTTATATACTTAGTGCAAATTAATATCCCTTTACCGCTTTTATTATTATTATGATTTACGAAAGAGAAAGTTGCCTAAAAATATGTTTCGAATCACGTCACATGAAATGCACCCGGATCCTCGACACATTCTTATTCAACATTTTGGGATTTGGATTTGGGTCGCATGAAATGCACACCCGTATTTAAGAAGGTAGAATTAAAATACGCGCCTAGAGTGATTACTTATTTACACTTTTGAGAAGGCCATGATATTCGCTAAGAAACGACACATCTCGAAATCTAAGTATTTTATATGTACATTTATGAGGGCCTTGCGATTTGTGTAACTATTGGGCGAGGCGCACCTCTAATTCAAATCTAAAGCGAGCTACATCCCGTTGTATTTATTTAGGAGTTGATTCCAAATTATTTAAAACTTGTTACGAGCCACATCACATGAAATGCGCATGTGGTTCCTGACACGCTTTATTTAATCTTGTTCAAAATTGGGGTCGAGTCACATGAAATGCACCCCCGATTCCTTTAATCTAATTACGTCATTCAGTTGGGTAATAACTCACTAATTCCTACAATGTGACAAAATCCTACTCAACTATAACCAATTCGAGCAAACATACGATTAGCTAATTAAGTGAGCAGGTTTGAGTCTATGGTGGACAATTATAAGGAAAGAACCTAATTTGAATTCAAATAATCCTCAAAGAGCCACTGTCATATATTTTTCGCAAGTTCAAGATATCATTCCTCACGGGTGTTCAAATCACCTTAGACTTTCTGCTTAAACAGATAGCTAATCTTGCTTTTAACATAAGATCTCACATTAACAGATTTGGAGATTACACACATGAGTAGAGAAGATTGAACAGAGATACAGCAGAATAGTTCAGGTTTACGTACATATCCAATGATAGTGTATCTTTGATCTAGATACATTTTTTCATAACCAAAACTAGCAATACAAACTTAATTAAAGAATAACAAAACGTAACAAACATAAGAACTTTGGACAACTATATGTATTCAACAGACTTAAAAAGGAGCTTCAGGCTTCATTCTTTTCGAACCAAGAAACTACAATAACGGAGGTGTGTACCTGGAATACGGAAGAAGAAAGAAGAGTGAGCAGTGAACAAAGTGGGCAAACAACAGTATAGCAGTAACCAAAGTGTCCCAGCAACAGACTCCAGAGATAGAAATCAGTGACCAAAAACTCTACCACTTCAAAGAAAACAACAGCCAAGACTTCCAAATCAAAACAGACCCCTATACTTATGAAATACCCTGGGGGACTTGTGCACCCGAATGTTTGAAACACCACTGACTTCAAACAACAAAACAACAACAAGAAGACAGCCACCACAACAAACAAAAGCAACAGCAACAAACCAAACCACCAGTCTTGACAAACAACAGCAGCAAACAAATGGCGTTTACCAGAACTGAATAACTGCAACAACAACAGTGGCCAAACCTCAATGGAACAGTAATGTAATGTCTATGTGTGTGTGTATTTCTGCCTCTCCTCTTCCTAATGTATGCTACTCTTTTTAAGAAAAAAAAAACTCCGACCCTGCCTACTCTCTTCAACCTCTTCTTTATACTTCAAAACTAATGATACCCTATGATACAATAATCATAAGACCCACCCCTGCCCATACTCTTCTCTGCCAGCCTATTATGTGCTCTGTAGTTAGCCACTAAATCCTGTCAAGTGTGGGCTTAATCTTAAATTAAAGGCTGAATGGAAACCTGGCGGATTGCCCTGCTGTAACAGCAGGTTCCACTAGGCTATGCAGGGCATTTTATTATGCCACCTCTTATTAATCATCTTATACTAACAGCCACAGCAGATTCTGGACTTAATTTAAAGTCACAACAATTCAAGAACCTCATTTGGTGATGCTTTCGGATCAATTAAACAACATTAATCACTAACCAGTGTTTTAATAGGAAAAATCGTATAACTAAACGACGACAATTACTTAATTGATCCTATGTATACAATCAAGAACAAACAAACGACCAACAATCCGTGATTCATGGTTTCGACACAATCGGATACCAACCAATATGAACTAATTAACTTGACGACCTTAATCATACTTAGCATATCATACATTTTCAACCAAAGAAACAACAAGAATCGGCCAAATAAAGAGGCCCCAAAGAGATGAAGACAGCAGAGAATTGGTGGAACAACAAAACGAAAACTAAAAAAAAACACTTAAACTGCAACGACAAATACAATTAAACAAGAACAAAAATACCTTAAAACAAAGAATTGGAACTTGGCCGACTCGGGTTCGAAAGAAGTCGAGGCTGCACATTTGAAGTCAAATAGACTTTAATTGAAATGTTTTCAAATGAAAACATTCCAATTAAAGTTTATTAACCTCAATTTCTCCCAGTTCGAATGAAATCCCTAGTTTCTTAATTCTAGGGTTCCTGAGGGCTCGATTTGGGGGTTAAAAGGTTAGGGCTTGATTCGAACAAAACTAAAGCCGGTGGGGGTATGTGGGAGGTGAGGGGAAGCTATGGTGTGATTTTGGTGAGGTTTGGCATGTTTTCAAATTTGACTCGAATCTTCAAATGAAGATTCGAAGATTTCCGGAACGATTCGAGGTAAGGGAAGGATGGATTCGTAATGGGGGAGGTGAGGGGAAGATTTGGTGTTAAGATGGTGGCCGTTGGCCTACCGGAACCGCCGTGAGGCGATTTCCGGCAGGCGGAGCACGGTGGCTCACGGCGGCGATGGGGCTGGTCTCTAAGGGTGAGAGACGAGGGTGAAAAATGAAAAATGAAAAAGGGTCTGGGGGGTGTTTGGTATATTGAAATGAACGGATCAATCGGAGCCGTTGGATCAGATGATCTAAACGGCTCAGATCGACCAAAGGAGATGAAACGGGGTCGTTTTGGTTTAGTGGGGGAGGGTGGACCGGTCCAGTGGTTTGGGCCAGGTCATATTGAATTGGGTTTTGGCCCAATCCGAATTCCTTGTCTTACAACTAGACTCCATGATGTATCGTATATATATATATATATATATATATATATATATATATATATATATATATATATATATATATATATATATATATATATATATATATATATATTAACTTGTAACACAATTAATTTTTACTACAATTATCCTACATAATTACATATCACTTAAATGTAAATCACATAATTTTGATATTAAACACTAAAAAATGCAAAAATATAATATATATTTTTTTGTATTTTACTAATTTAAATAAATAAACATGCGCACACAAAAATGCAAATGTAAGATAAAAATAACACCAAAAAATCACAAAAATCATGCCCGACATGAAACTATTTTATTTTGAATTTTCTGGGAGTAATTCTCATGTAGGGCAAAAATCACGTGCTCACACCAGGTAGGGTGCAAAATAGGACGATACATATAAATATGTAGAACAAGGGTCAAATAGCACTAAAGCATCCCTATCACAGACAAGAATAGTACCTGTAATAACAATATCTGAAGACTCAACCTCTAGCCTGGCTGGCAAAGTATAACACCGGGGCTAGGCCCCACCTCCTTGAATCGTGTCTCTAAGACGATTGGCTACTGACTGACCCTTACCTTGCCGATTCGAGCTCCACCTCTATGGTCTCTACCTCTACCTTTATGATCCCTACCCTCGCCTCTAGCTGGGTGGGCGAGCTGTGGATCACCTGGTGCCTGAATCATGGGGCGAGGACCCTGCTACTGAGAGCTACCCGAGGCTCGAGGGAAAAACCTGACAATGTGATCGGGATCACCACAACTATAACAAGCCCTTGGCTGCTGCAACTACTGGCCCTGTCGACCTAAATGTCCCCGCCAGAAGCTTTAAAGTGGAGGTGCACTGATGGGCTGCTGGTCAGAATAATGCTGTTGAGAACTACCACCGCCTGGAGTACTATAAGAAACCTAGAGTACTTACTAAAAGGGTCTCGGTGAATGGCCTCTACCATAAGAATCCCTACCTCCAAATGAGGTACCACTAAACCTACCAGAATGATGAGGCATCGTATCCGACACTTGAACACCTCCCCGTTCAAGGGCCATATCAGCTTTGCGGGCCGTATTGGCCGCCTCCTAAAAGGAAATCTCACTACCAGCCCCCATAGCCACCTGGAGACAGATTAGCTGAATTAATCCATCAATAAACCTCCGCACCCTCTCTCGCTCTGTGGGGAGTATAACAATAGCATGGCATGCCAAATCAATGAACCGTATCTCATATTGTGTAACTGTCATGGAGCCCTGCTGGAGGCGCTCAAACTGCCTGTGAAGTGTCTCCCGCTGAGTGACTAGGAGAAACTTCTCCAAAAACAACTCTGCAAACTGATCCCATGTCAATGCTGGAGACCCTGCTGGTCTAGATAAACAATAGTCCCTCCACCAAGTCTTGGCGGATCCTGCAAGTCGAAAGGTGGCGTAGTCGACCCCATTGGTCTCCACAATACCCATAGTCCTAAGGATCTCATGACAGCTGAATAGGAAATCCTGTGGATCCTCTGATAAAGCACCGCTGAGTGTGGTGGTGAAAAGCTTGGAGAACTGATCAAGTCTGCATAAAGCATTCAAAGACATAGCCGCTCCATTACTAGCATGGGCTACAATACCTGGCTGAGCTTTCACGGCCGGCTGAACTAGTGGGACATGAGCCTGGAGAGCTACCTGCTCCGGAGTTACATGTAGCAGGAGTCTGAACTCCTCCTCCATCCTGAAAAGTGGCTGGTGCTACTGGTAGAAAACCCGCTCTAGTGACACTCTCCATAAAGACTACCAATCTGATTAAAGCGTCCTCAAGATCTAGGGTGACCATGACCCCTCCTAGGACCTGATCTAGGCCCTCCGGAGCTGCTGGGGCTAGAACCTCCTCATCATAGTCAATATGAGGCTCCACCTTTGGGACTGCTACCTGGGGCTGAGCTCTGCCCTTGGCTCGGCCTCTTCCCCTCGTAGAAGCTATTGCTAGGGGCTCGGGATGTTGCACGGTAAAAGAGGAAGCACGTTTTCTCACCATCTGCAAATGAACAAAGTAGAAAGACAATCAATATTCGAGAAACAGAATCGCACGGCAAGAAAGAACAAAAGTGAAACATTTACTAACTCCGTAGCCTCTGGGATAAATACAGACATCTCCATACCGATCCCTCAGACTCTACCAAGTTTGTCTGTGATTAGCGAGACCTATGTAACCTAGTGCTCTGATACTAACTCATCACGAATCCCAATGGTGGGTGTCACACCTCCTTTTTACGCCCCCCACGAGGGCACAAGGGAGTTTTTCCAATTAAAGGACAATCGAGACGGGATTAGTTTATTTAATTCAGAGTCGCCACTTGGGAAAATAATGGTGTCCCAAGTCACCGGTTTAATCCCGAACCGAGGAAATTTATGACTCTGTAATACAGTCTGTGTACCAGAAATCCGGATAAGGAATTCTATTAACCCGGGAGAAGGTGTTAGGCACTCCCGAGTTCCGTGGTTTCCGCACGGTCGCTCAATTGCGATTTTTGTTTCTATCTGATTCTTTTATATATATTTTAACTATGTGCTTGCAATGTTCCGCTTTTAATTTTAAGAAGAATTGCGACGTCACGAAAACACATTTCGAGTCACACCGCAACCAGTACGCCTGTGACTTTAATGTATTTCAATTTCGCCGAGAGTAAGATTTGGGTCACATAAATGCGCACCCGTGTTTAGGAAAGTAATTTGCTTATAAATCGCGCTTAAAGAATCTATCGTCTTTATTAACTTCGGAAAAGACCGTGAAATTAACTAAACGGTCTTTCCAAGGCTAAGTTTTCATGACAACTGATTAGAGGGCCCCGCGATTGTATATTTGCGTTTGGCGAGGCTCATCTCATTATTATTAGGGCCGATCCTAAGATGAACTATATTCTCTACTTGATTTATCTCTAACAAAGAAAATGTTAATCGTTTATCATTACCTACTAGTTTGATACTTTCTTTCATTTGGACCATTCAACAGAGCCCCGACTCAAAATTAAACGCTAGAAGACAATTTCCTCTTTACTATGCTCTTAAACTACTTAAACTTAGATTTTTATACAAATTAGCTAAGCTAATTAGTTAACAGAAAACTTTTGTTTTATTTAAGAAAAAAAATATTGAACATGTTTCCGATTTTAATCTAATCTAATTGATAACCAGTTTTCGTGTAAAGGATCTAGATCATAGTAGATATACACGAAACTAAAGTGTACTGATAATCTAATAGAAACGAAGTGATATATCAATCGTCCCGATTCCCCTTTTTAAACAAACTATAGACAAAACAGGATTTACATGCTTATTGTTACAATTAACTATTTGATCATTGAGCGTGGTACTTACTAATTCATAACTTTCGATCAAACTACCATCATTATGCCTCTATTTACTTCTATATTGGGTGTTAGTTATTATACACTTTTAACTTGAACAAATTAACACCTATAACAATATGTATTTCACTGATTCAACTGTCTATTACATAATGTGTTTCCAGTAGACCATTTCTACTATAACAGGCTAGGGAAATATGAAGTTAACACAGTTACAACACATACAGCTTATTACATGTTCGGGTTCTCCTTAATGAGTACACATGTACCTAACTAAGTTTTGATATGGGTTAAAAGGACATGATAATCAATATGCTAAGTTTTATTGCTTCCATTCATTGTCTACAGCTTCAGGCAGTAGTGAAATACCTGGAAATCGACAAAGCAAAAGAATGGAGATCAGTTAAGCCGGTGAAACCAAGTAAACAGCAGACCAACAGCAACCAGTGGCAGTTACTGCCACTATATACACAACAACAACAACAACCAAAAGAATAACAGCAACCAGTGGCCAATCAACAATCCCAATAGCAGGATCAACAACAAGTCGACACACCACAGCAAACAGCACCAGGCAACACCCAGAAGATAGAACAAAACAAGAGCCAAGATGCAATCACAGCAACAAAAACCACACCAGTGAAGCAAACCAACAGCAGTAGCATGAGAATTAAGAACCAACAGCAGGGAACAACCACAACCAGTGGCAAAGCACAATCAACGGCAGTAGCAAAGAACTAAGAACCACAGCAGAGACAACCACAAACGAAACAGTAACAAAACCCAATGGAACAGTAACTTTCAGTCTATACCTCCCAGCTCTCTCTATCTATATTCTTGTGTGTGTGTATTGTGAACCCTTACTGTATATTTCAATGTCTCAACCTATGTGTTTCTCAATGTTTCAGCCCTGTTAGCTTCTCTCAGACTGCTCCTCTTTTTTCAATCTCCCTTCCCCCTAAATGTCCCTTATACTTATAGTTAAAAGAACTCCTCAAAGCCAAAAGAATCAGAAACTCTAAAATACAATAATCAGCAGACCCACCCTGCCCATACTCTTCTCTGCCAGCCCAGTAGATTCCCCTGGGCAGACCCATCCCTCTGCCTAGCCCATGCTCTGCCAGCCCACTAACAAGTGCCTTATACCATTATTTAATCAACCAGTGCACTGGCAGCCATGACATTAACATTCAGGCGTGCCCTCCCTTAGTGATATTGTGCCCATGTGATTCCTACTCAACTGCCAGTGTTTTACACAGTCATCCGCCCTCATTAAGCTATTACTTTACTTAGTTCACAACAGGCCTATCAGCTTAATGCTTTGCAGAACACTACCAGGAGTACAATTCACGGTCCTATTTTAATTCAAACAATCAAACCAATTCAGTTCCTATTTCATAATGACCAATCAATCAAACAACCAATTTAACTCCTAACGGCTATTCAATCAATGCTAATAAACAAGACCTACGAAACTACTCGACCACATTGATTAGTCGACGACAACATACACAATTGATAACAAATGAGCGACCTACAGATTCGATATGCTTCAAGCAGAATCAAGGAACCAAATCGAATACGAATTAAATGCTTGACGACCTTAATCGAACTTAATATACGATTCATTTTAGCTACTGAACACAGAAGGAATCGACCAAATAAAAGGTCCATAAGTGTAGAACAGAAAGCTAAATAGAAATGGGAAAACTGGAAAATATCACATGAATGGATACAACATAGAACTTAGACGAGACCAGAATAAGGAAAAAGAATACCTTTGAAGCAATGAATCCGGAATTTGAACGAATCGCGAATCACTCACCCTTGAATCATTGAAGCAAAGCGGGCCTTAATCTGGGTGTTCTCGGCTGAGAACACCTAGATTAAAGTCCACTATACCTCAATCTCCTAACAATTTCGAACGAAGAACCCGTTTTGGATTTCTAGGGTTCATGTGAGTGGGATTTGGGGTTTTCCAACTCCGGCTAGATTCGAGTCGAACCAAGGTTAGTGGGGGTATATGGGAGGTGTGGGGAGTTTATGGTGCGATTTTGAAGTGGTTTGGGACGGATTTTCAAATTCCGATGAACTTCGAACGGATATTCGAAGCGTTCGAGTAATGTTTGAAGCTAACTGACACCGGATTCATGTAGAGGGGGTGGGGGAGATTGTTTGGTGTTAATTTGGGGTGGTTTGGGGTGGTGCCGCCGGCGGAGACGATTTCCGGCCGGCGGTTTGTGGTGGTGTGAGGCGGCAGTTTATTTGCTCTCTGAAGAGAGGCGAAATGAACGGGAGTTAGGGTTTGGGAGGGGTTTGGGTAATTAAAAGGGGTGTTTAATCTTAGCCGTTGGATCATGTGAATCCAACGGTTCAGAATAGAGAGATGGTGGGCCGGTTCGGGCGATGGGGCGGGGCTGGACCGGGTAGGGACGATTTGGGCTAAATTTTTGGGTATATTTGGGTAGCCCAGTTCCATTTCTTTTCCTTCTCAATTTTCTTCTTTTCTTTTATTTATTTATTAATTCCTAATTTATTGAAACACAAGATTCTAAAATACATTACAAAGTCAAATTAATTTATAGAAACTAATTATGTTCGAATACCAATTCGCACATTAAACATCAATTAAACTACACAACTTTAACTACAATGCAAAACACGATGTATATATTTTGTATCTTACTAATTTAAATAAATAAACACGCACACACCAACGTGCAAACGTAAGATAAAAATAACACAAAAATCACAAAAATCATGCTCAACATAAAAACTATTTTATTTTTGAATTTTCTGGGAGTGATTCTCATGTAGGGCAAAAATCACGTGCTCACAGCTGCCCCTCTTTGCGCGTAAACATGAAGAGTTTTCGTGCAAAGATAAATGAGCGGATATAAGCGATTTTTGCCCATTCGAGCACTCCATATGAAGCATTTTGGAAAAGTTTTGACCGAACCTTGCTTCAAAGGTCTCCTACATATCCCTGGCTAAAAGGGAATCAGGTCAATGTAGTTCGGGAAGTTCTGGTAGCTGGGACTACCATGACTGTTGCGATCTCGCTGTTACTGCTGTTACTGCTGTTACTGCTGTTACTGCTGTTACCGCTGTCACCACTGCTTAGCTGATTTCCTTGTTACACCGCACTAAGCAACAAAAAACAAGAAGCTAGACTAAGTTACAGTATTACAAGTTCTTATCTATCCTTTTAACTTGATCTTGTTGCGCCCCTTGCCATCCTGTCTGACTTGGCGTTCCTTCTGAGGCTCCTTCTCTTCTTACAAACTTGGATTCATGCCGGAGATTTCTGTTACATTCTACCGCTTTCCTCTACCAAATTAAAACAGATCGCCACTCCATTCTCCAGGCGGGCTTCCTGACTTCAACTACTACTTCAAAATTAAATCGCCACTCCATTCTCCAGGCGGGCTCCCTGACTCCAACTACAACTTCAAAATTAAATCGCCACTCCATTCTCCAGGCGGGCTCCCCGACTTCACTTATTACTTCAAAATTAAATCGCCACTCCATTCTCCAGGCGGGCTCCCTGACTTCAACTACAACTTCAAAATTAAATCGCCACTCCGTTCTCCAGGCGGGCTCCCTGACTTCAATTACAACTTCAAAATTAAATCGCCACTCCATTCTCCAGGCGGGCTCCCCGACTTCAATTACAACTTCAAAATTAAATCGCCACTCGATTCTCCAGGCGGGCTCCCTGACTTCAACTACTACTTCGAAATTAAATCGCCATTCCATTCTCCAGGCGGGCTCCCTGACTTCGATTACAACTTCAAAATTAAATCGCCACTCCATTCTCTAGGCGGGCTCCCGACTTCAATTACAACTTCAAAATTAAATCGCCATTCCGTTCTCCCGGCGGGCTCCCTGACTTCGATTACAACTTCGAAATTGAATCGCCACTCCGTTCTCCGGGCGGGCTCCCACTGACTTCGATTACAACTTTAAAATTAAATCGCCACTCCGTTCTCCAGGCGGGCTCCCTGACTTCAACTACTACTTCAAAATTAAATCGCCATTTCATTCTCCACGCGGGCTCCCTGACTTCAATTACAACTTCAAAATTAAATCGCCACTCCATTCTCCAGGCGGGCTCCCTGACTTCAACTACTACTTCAAAATTAAATCGCCACTCCATTCTCCAGGCGGGCTCCCTGACTTCAACTACTGCTCACTGATTTCATCCTATCTCGATTACCTTCCTTTGCCTTTTGTACCATATCCTTGTTCCCGCATTACCTCTCGGACCACCTTCTCTTCTGAATTATCCTGTCTTGGAATTGCTTTCCCCTAGGTCGTGTTACTTTTCTTCTGGCTGCTGGGGATATTTTTGGAACTGTTTACTCGCCTGCTGGGGGTGATGCTGCTGAGGAAGTATTCTTTGTTTCCTTCACCCCTCATTCTCTTCCTTCTTCCCATACCTCCTCTGGGACTCACGCTTTTGCCTCCTCGAACAAATTATGGGATGTAATAATGCTAGGCAAATCTCGAAGCCATTGTTTTATTTTCCCCACAACTGCTGGGGGTGATACCAAGCTCAAATATTACCCCATCGTGTCGTCTGGCCTTTCTCAAGACTATTCTGCTCGGAGCTGGTACTTCCCGAAATCTTGTGTTGCTTTCTACCCTTATCCTCTGAGTCTTGCTTTCCGGAAAATTTTCGCAACAGGAGAAAATTTTCTGCCCCAGTTTGATAAACTTCTGGACGGTATGCTTTTCTGCCAACGAACCCTCTTTTCCTGCTTTTAAATCAAAGAAAAATTGTTAGTTTCAAAATGCGGTGAGTGGTCGTGCCACTCTTGTTGAGGCCATTTTCTTCCAGCTGCTTGGCCTCTCTCGAACTTTGCGGGCGATGTTGACGCTTGCTGGGGATGATGCCCTTTCCACGAACGACCTCTCATCTTTCCCTTTATTCCACTCTTTGGTTTGATCTGACTCTTTTTAGCCGGTGATTCGTTGCGTGAAATCATCTTTCGGACATGCCACATGTGTCCATCATACTCCATAACTCTTGCGAACCTTCCACTCGGCCTGTCATCCCAATCTTACTATCGCAACGACTTCTGTCTTATTGCCTCGTTCCATGCCTATTCACTTTCAATATATTGCTTTGGGAGACTTGGTAGTAAGCTTTGAAAAATCAATTTTCGAAAAATGAAAGAAAAGAAAAGAGTACTGACCGCAAATGACAAAAGAAAAGAAAAACTTTTCTGAACTCAAAAATAAGAAAACTTATCTGAATGTGTGCCTGATCCAATGGTTATGCCGCGCCTTTGAGATTAAACTACCCAGTCTATTCATGTCAATCACTTTCTGATGCCGCGTTCTGCTAGAGGTAAACGGATGTCCAAACCTTGTCTCGTGCAGACATCTTGTAACCATCTCGTCCTGTCACCTCACAGTGCCCTTCAAAGGGTTTTCACTAATGAGATTCTCTCATTTCTCTCTATCTCCCGTCGCCTTAAGGTGGCCGTAAAGGTTTTCACCGTAAGACTCTCTCATTTTATTTCTCTCAACTTCCTTCGCCTTAAGGTGCCCTCGAGGGTTTTCACCGTTAAGACTCTCTCATTTACGTTTTCTTTCCGTGCGGCGGGGTATCACCCCTGAGGTTCTCTCTAGAGCGTTATCCCCTTTCGGCTTGTGCATCCTGGATTCAATCGAGGGTCGGGATGTCACTCTTGGCTTTCATTCACATGACTTGGCACTTCTCAAATGCTGATCGAGAGGTCTTTCTGGTTCTTGATATGGTTTCTGCGCGTGAGGCTGAAGAAAGGGGTTTAGCCTCGACGGTTAGCTTATTACAACTTTCGGAATCCACACTATCTTTCCAACGAAAACAATGACTTCTGCCCCAGTTTTGTTGCTTGGGGGATTTTTTTGATTTTTATTTTATTATGACCGAGCCGTGTGGCGCCTACGTATCCTTCTTGAGGAATCAGGTCGAACGTAGTTCACTTTTTCTTGTATTACTTCTTTGTTTCTTTTCTGTTCTGTTACGCATCTTCCTTGATGATTCCGAAAGAGGGTATATGAAAGAATAGTTAAGGCTCAAATGGGGAAGCAAAGGTTAAAGTGTTTGGGTAGTAGAAAAATTGCCTCTGTTATTTCATTCTCCGAAAAATGCCAAATACACACAAACGAAACCAAACGTTGACAAATGCATTAAAGAATTACACATAATATCTCTTAGCTGCATCAGAATTGATAGCCATATCGGTGCATCTTCCCTCGACATCAGTCAGACATAGAGCGCCGTTGGATAATACTCTAGTCACCACAAAAGGTCCCTGCCAATTTGGAGCGAACTTGCCTTTCGCTTCGGCCTGATGGGGTAGAACTCTCTTCAGCACATGCTGTCCCACTTCAAATCTCCTGGGACGTACCTTCTTGTTATATGCTCTCGCCATTCTCTTTTGATACAATTGGCCGTGACATACTGTTGTCAATCTCTTTTCATCGATCAAGCTCAATTGCTCTAATCGGGTTTTGACCCACTCGTCGTCATCAATCTCAGCTTCAGCGATGATTCGGAGGGATGGAATCTCAACTTCTGCGGGTATTACTGCTTCAGTCCGGTATACCAACAAGTAAGGAGTTGCACCTACCGAAGTCCGGACGGTAGTGCGATAACCCAACAGCGCAAATGGTAACTTTTCATGCCACTGCCTAGACCCTTCTATCATCTTCCTCAATATCTTCTTTATGTTCTTGTTTGCTGCCTCGACCGCACCGTTTGCTTTTGGGCGATACGGTGTGGAATTTCGGTGTGTAATCTTGAGCTGTTGACATACCTCTTTCATCAATCCACTGTTAAGATTTGCACCGTTATCTGTAATGATCATCTTCGGGATTCCGAACCTACAAATGATGTGGGAGTGTACGAAGTCCACCACTGCCTTCTTGGTCACTGATTTGTATGTTTTGGCCTCCACCCACTTGGTAAAATAATCAATCGTTACCAGAATGAACCTGTGACCATTGGAAGCCGCAGGCTCAATAGGTCCAATAACATCCATACCCCATGCGACAAACGGCCATGGTGCGGACATTGTATGCAATTCAGTCGGCGGAGAATGAATCAAATCTCCGTGTATCTGACACCGATGGCATCTTCGCACGAAACTTATACAATCCCGCTCCATAGTGAGCCAATAATATCCTGCTCGAAGAATCTTCTTTGCCAATACGTATCCGTTCATGTGTGGTCCGCAAACTCCCGAGTGTATATCCGTCATAACTGTTGTGGCTTGACTTGCATCTATACATCTCAACAATCCCAAATCCGGGGTCCTTTTGTATAGCACCCCTCCACTAAGGAAAAATCCGTTCGCCAACCGCCGAATAGCTCGCTTTTGATCTCCGGTTGCTTGCTCTGGGTATACTCCTAACCCGAGGTATTCCTTGACATCATGAAACCACGGCTCACCATCCACCTCTTCCTCTATCACATTACAATAAGCATGTTGATTCCGGATCTGGATATGTAATGGATCGACACGAACCTTGTCCGGGTGATGTATCATTGATGCTAAAGTAGCCAACGCGTCGGCAACCTCATTATGCATCCTTGGGATGTGTCTGAATTCTACTGATCGAAAGCGCTTGGTCAGATCATGCAAGGACTGACGATACGGGATAAGCTTTAAATCTCTGGTTTCCCATTCTCCCTGAATCTGATGTACCAGAAGGTCCGAGTCCCCCAAGACCAAGACGTCCTGTACATCCATGTCCACCGCTAATCGCAGCCCCAAGATACATGCCTCGTACTCGGCCATATTATTGGTACAGTGAAAACGCAGTTGAGCAGTAACAGGATAATGATGTCCTGTTTCAGATATGAGCACAGCCCCTACTCCGACTCCTTTGCGTTCGCCGCTCCGTCGAAGAAGAGCTTCCACCCTGGATCCTTGGTTAGTTCTAACCCCTCAATTTGCAATACTTCCTCATCTGTAAAATACGTCCTCAAAGGTTCGTATTCGTCGTCAACGGGATTCTCGGCTAAGTGATCGGCCGGGGCTTGAGCTTTCATAGCCGTCCTTGTCACGTATATGATGTCGAACTCCGTAAGTAATATTTGCCATTTTGCTAACCTCCCTGTAGGCATAGGTTTCTGGAAAATATACTTCGGCGGATCCAGACGCGAAATCAGGTAAGTGGTGTAAGAAGACAAGTAGTGTTTCAGCTTTTGGGCTACCCAAGTCAGGGCGCAACATGTCTTTTCTAGATGAGTGTACTTGACCTCGTGGACTGTAAATTTCTTACTGAGGTAGTAAATGGCCCGTTCCTTCCTGCCGGTAAGATCATGCTGCCCCAGTACGCAGCCGAACGAATTCTCCAAAACCGTCAGATAAAGAATCAGGGGTCTGCCCGGTTCGGGCGGAACTAGTACGGGTGGATTTGACAGATACCCTTTGATCCGGTCAAACGCTTCCTGACATTCTGCCGTCCATTCTATCGCCGCGTCTTTTTTCAATAGACGGAATATGGGTTCACGGGTTGCCGTAAGCTGGGCAATAAACCTACTGATGTAATTCAACCTTCCCAACAGACTCATTACCTCCGTTTTATTCTTCGGCGGGGGTAACTCCTGAATGGACTTAATTTTGGAGGGGTCCAACTCAATGCCCCGTCGGCTGACGATGAATCCTAGCAGCTTTCCTGATGGAACTCCGAATGCGCATTTGGCCGGATTAAGCTTGATGTCGTACCTTCGAAGTCTTTGAAAGAACTTCCTGAGGTCAGCAACATGGTCTTCTTGACGCCTAGATTTTATGATCACATCATCCACGTACACCTCGATTTCCTTGTGTATCATGTCATGGAATACCGTAGTCATCGCCCTCATATATGTTGCTCCTGCATTCTTCAAACCAAACGGCATCACTCGGTAGCAATAAGTCCCCCACGGTGTGATAAAAGCCGTCTTTTCTGCGTCCTCTTCATCCATCAAAATCCTGATGATATCCCGCATAACAGTCCACAAAGGATCCAATTTCGCGTCCGGCGCAATTATCAATCAGGATATGGATATTGGGAAGTGGGAAATTATCCTTAGGACTTGCTTTGTTGAGATTGCGATAGTCCACGCATACTCTGATCTTTCAGTCTTTCTTTGGCACCGGTACTACGTTAGCCAACCATTCCGGGTATCGAGTGACACGAATGACTTTCGCCTGCAACTGCTTGGTTACCTCCTCCTTAATCTTCACACTCATCTCCGTCTTGAATTTCCGCAGCTTTTGCTTGACGGGAGGATATGCCGGATCGGTGGGTAATCTATGAACCACTAGATCAGTGCTGAGTCCTGGCATGTCGTCGTACGACCATGCGAAAATATCTTTAAACTCCATGAGTGTTTTGATCAATTCTTCTCTCAGATTGGGTTCAATATGGACACTTATCCGGGTTTCTTTGACGTCATCCGCATTCCCTAGATTAACGGCCTCAGTATCGTTTAAATTTGGTTTGGGTTTTTCCTCGAAGTGACTTAATTCTTCACCGATTTCTTCTACGGCTTCATCATCGCCGTACTCTGACTCACTCTCGTCACTTCTTATTTCATGCGTTATTATTTCCAAACCCGATTGACTTTCTAGACTGGGTTGATTAATCTTTAAGCACGCCATATCATTAGGATCAGTTGCAAGAAGGCTGTTCAGAAAAGTAAAAAGAAGGAAAAAGATAAACAAAATTAGACACGAAGGAACCAAATTTCATTAATGGGAATTGTACAAAGGGAAAACAAACGGCAAACTTAAATCAGAAAAAAAACAACGGGATTTTACTCCGGGGACAAACCCCCAACACAAAATTTCGAAAGAATAATGATCCAAGACAAACTACCAAGACTCCTTCCGGACAGGGAGAGGAGTAGCCTTCCAGTTATTCGGTTTTGCCTTTGGTCCCACAAATTGTATCTCGGCGTGACTAGATCCTTCACCGTCCTCGAGCATACATACATCCGTGAATAGGTCCTCGAACTTCCTGAAGAACTCTTCATCTGGCCTGATCGTAGGACCGGGAATCTTTGTCGCTGGATGTCCTCTTGCTCCGGACCTGATAAAAGATTGGGAAAGGCGTGGAACAGGTTTTGAGAGCACCCATGTCTTCTGCTTACTCTTCTTTGCTCGCCGGATGTCCTCCGAGGTTGGCTGGAATCCCAAGCCGAAGGTTCCCAAGTTCTCGACCACCGATACCGGTTGTATGATTCCTTGCGGAGATGCACCTAGCCCTTTAACGGGTACGAAACCATGTCGCGACATTTCATGCGCCACGCATGACATCCGCGATGATTGTTACGTCGCGGGAATGCATTCCCCTTCGGAACTCGATTGGCGGACACCACGTCGCAGAGACTGATATACCCACGGCCCAACATCTTCTTGTTTCAACAAAGGGAATGATGGTGCACGATTGTGGATCGTTCTCTCCATGGACGACGATCTCCGGTTGGTCCCACTCGAACTTGACGAGTTGGTGCAAGCTGGATGGAACTGCTCTTGCGGCGTGGATCCATGGTCGCCCTATCAAGAGGTTATATGACACCACCATGTCCGGCACCGGAATTCCATGGTAAACTCCAACTGGCCCAATCGTCGAGATCAACACTATGTCACTGACCGACGACTTTGCCTCCTCCGTCGAACCCTCGAACACATACTGCTGTTCTTGCGTGCCCTGCCGATGTCTACTTTTAATTTGCCCGGTGTAGAGAGAGGACAAATGTTAGCGCGCTGGACCCGTTATCGACAAGGACTTTGGTAACCACCGCCTCTTCGCACTTCCCGTAAGATATAAAGCCCTGTTGTGCTCGGTGCCTTCCTCGGGCAACTCGTCGTCGGTGAAGGTGATCCGATTTGCTTCGAAGATCCTATTGGTGATCTTCTCCAAATGGCTCACTGAGATTTTATCCGGTACATGTGCCTCGTTCAGGACTTTCATCAATGCTTGCCGATGTTCTTCAGAATGTATCAGCAAGGATAGCAATGATATTTGCGCCGGAGTTTTCTTCAACTGCTCTAAGACAGAGTAGTCATGCAGCTTCATCTTTTTCAAAAATTCTTCCGCCTCTTCATCAGTGACCGACTTTTTCAATACTGCCGGAGTGGTCTTCCTCAATTCCGCAGGGGCAAAACATCTCCCCGAGCGGGTCAACCCTTGGGCTTCACAAACTTCCTCTTTCACCTCCTTTCCTCTGTAGGTCGTTGTAATCCGAGCATAATTCCATGGGACAGCCCGGCTATCAGTTACTGGCAACTGTGTTGCCGGCTGGATGATGAAAGGATCCATTCGAACGCCTGCTACTGTCAAGATGGGCTTGATTGCTGCCCATGGTACAACTATCTTGGCCGGCTTCACCGGTACTTCGTTCACACTTTCCTTTCCTGTTTCCGACTCTCCTGGTATGTCTTTCTTGCAACTGGGCGACTCATCACAGCTTGGCCCTTTTCTCGTTTCTGCCCCGCTAGACTTAATCATCATTACAGTCTGAGAGGCTTTCTCCTTTCCTTCCTCCGCCCGTACCAACTCGATCATATTGGTCTCATGATGAGTTGGAAGCGGGTTTTGGTTGATGTGGGGCTCTGTTGGAGTCTGGACCTCGATCCTGTGGGTGTCAATGAGCTCCTGGATGGCCGTCTTCAGCCTCCAACACTTTTCTGTATCATGTCCCGGACATCCCGAGCAGTAAGCACAATTTACTGAATGGTCCAGGTTCTTCGGAAGAGGGTTTGGCAGCTTAGCTTCAACCGGATTCAGCAACCCTACCTGCTTTAACCGGTGGAACAGACTAGTGTAAGACTCTCCTAAGGGAGTGAAAGTCTTTGGCCTCGGCGCCCTGTCGCCCCTGAATGCCTGGTTCGGACGGAAACTCGCGCCCGAGGGGTTTCTGTAAGCTCTTGGGGGTGGATGATTGTTCTGGGGGTTTGGTGCACGCCACGGTGCATGAACGGGAGGTGCAGAATAGGACTGTGCATGGTGGACAGTAAAATGAGGATCAGGTGCGGGATAGTAATGTTGCGGGTAGCTATATGGGTTGTGGGAGTAATTTTGGTGGTGAGGTTGGGGTGGGCTATATTGGGGTGCGGGGCCTCTATTTTTGAACCATGCCCCGGACTCGACGGCCGCAACTTCCTCTCTCCTCTTCTTCCCCAGTACTCCTCCAGTACCGCTTTGGATAGCCTGAGTGGTGGCTTTCAGTGTTGAGTAACTCATGATCTTGTTGGCCTTCAAACCCTCCTCGATCATACCCCCCATTTTTATCACCTCGGTGAATGATTTGCCCACGGACGTTACCAGATGTCCGAAGTAGGTGGGCTCTAATGTCTGCAAGAAGTAGTCCACCATCTCGCTTTCTCTCATCGGCGGATCTACCCTGGCCGCCTGTTCCCTCCATCGGAAACCAAATTCCCTGAAGCTTTCAGCAGGCTTCTTCTCTAATTTTAGCAATGATAGGCGGTCGGGGATTATCTCAAGATTGTATTGGAACTGGCCGATAAAAGCTTGAGCCAAATCATCCCACGTAAACCATCTACTGGGATCCTGTCTAGTGTACCACTCCAACGCCGATCCTCCCAGACTCTGGCCGAAGTAGGCTATCAGAAGCTCGTCCCGTCCTCCGGCCCCTCTCATTTTACTGCAAAACCCTCGGAGGTGGGCTACTGGGTCGCCGTGCCCCTCGTATAGGTCGAATTTGGGCATTTTGAACCCTGCTGGCAACTGGACGTCCGGAAATGGACATAGATCTTTATAGGCGACGCTGACCTGGTTGCCCAAACCGTGCATGTTCCTGAAGGACTGCTCCAGGCTTTTGACTTTTCGGACAACTTCCTCGTGTTCCGAACTTTGGAAGTGTTTTTCCGGTTCTGCCGGATTATCCCAGTGAGGGGTGTGTGAATGCGGTTCAGGAGCCTTGAAGGTAGGCTCGGGAGAGTAGCAATAATTGTCATGGATTTGAAAAAGTGGTTCACTGGAAGACTTTTGTAAAGTAGCGGGTGGAGGTGCCACAAAAACAGGGGTAACCGGAGGAGGAGTATTTTGTCTAGCTGGTGGAACCTGGGATGCATATGGGTTTTCCCCCTGAAAGTATGGATAGCTCGGGGCGCTTGTTGAAGGATCGATGGGCGGATGTTCCGGAGCTGAGGCGAGAGTAGGGCGGTTTGGTGAAGACTGTTCCCTGGCCCAGGCCAGGTGCATCTCTGTTATTTGTTGTTTTAACCGGTCTACCTCTTCTTTCATGATTTGTAGCTCGGATTTTTCTTCCTCGAGACTCTTGCCAGAACTCGACATGCTTACTGTAACTGGTCCTTTGGATCTAGTACGGTAGTGATGGCTGGCCAGTATATTCTGTCAAACCAACTGCTAAACTTTCTGGAGATACGCAACAAACTTGTTAGTTCACCGAGTTTGATAGATATGTTATAGCACGTTGGATGCAATGCACCTAACCAAATAACCCTTTCTACGTGTAATTTTTAACATGCGTCATTCCGGCCCTTTTTCTTTTTCTTTTTCTTTTTCTTTTTCTTTTTCTTTTTCTTTTTTTCTTTTTCGACTATCTTTGCAAGCCTTATTGTTATTTAACCTTTGGATTCTTTTTCTTTCTTTTTAGTGGTGGTCGAATCTTATGCGGATTGCCTACGTATCACGTTCTCGCGTGAATCAGACCGAGCGTAGTTCTGTTAACAAGATTGTGGCAAAATTCAGTAACTTTTATATCAAATAAAACCGTGTAGTTACAAAACATGTCTTACAACAATCAGCAAAAACGAAAGAAAATGCTTGTCTTGGGAAAGTAAAGATAAAAATGCCAACTAGCTTGACTCAACATTTCAAAAATACATTTTCAATCAAAAGTCTACTGCTCTAAAGTTCCTGGGGGCCCGCGAGGCATCATTCGGCCTTGCCGCGGGCCTAGGTGTGAGGTCCTTGTGTAGTCCCCTTAATTCTTCCATGATCCGATGAACATAGCCCATAATTGAAGCAAAAAGGTCGGTGCGGGGCATTTGTTCACAAGCTAGGCACTTCATGGTGACATAGTGCCCGATTTCTCCAATTCTGTCCTTGATCATGTCCCTTTCTCCGAGTAGCCGCTCTATCTGTTGGTTTTTCGTCCCCAATCTTCGAGCATTGTTGGTGACTTGGTCTAGGAGCCTATCCACTTGTCCTTGCAGTCGGGCCATCAAATTGTGGCAACGGTCGAGGTCCGTTCTGGCATCTTGGGCTTGCTTGAAAACCCGCTCTCTGAGGACAACATTTGCTTCCCTTAAACTGGTGACGATATCAGTGTAATCCTCTTCTACCCGTTGTAGGTGAAGTGCATGTTGATGTGCCTCCTTTCTCCAGCTAGCTCGGATCCTCAATGTTTGGGCCTTAGACTCTTCCAATTCTCTTTGGACATCGGCAATTTGGCTTTTCAAACCCTTAATCAATTTTTCGTCTGCCCGACTCCTCAACTGTCTGTCAGCATCCCTTTTCATTTGCTGGATTTGAGCTCTCAGAAAGTCATTTTCTTGTGCCAACTTCTTTTTATCTCCTTCGTTGGCGGCGGTTTGCACATCCATTTCAAATTGGAGCTCTTGGGTCCGTTGTTCTATCCTGCTGATCTTTGTTCTGTAGGCTTCTTCTCTAGCCAACCAGTCCCATTGTTCTCGTGACGCTCCAGCAAACTCCCTGAGGTGAGGCCTTTTTGCGGGCCTTTGATGCTCCGGATCTCTACTATACCATGCAGGGTATTCCGACGATACTTCGCCCCGGGCTCGATCTCGCACCCGAGTGTCTATTTTTAATGTCTGACACTCACTCCAAA
Source organism: Nicotiana noctiflora (assembly GCA_032618575.1). Lineage (NCBI taxonomy): Eukaryota > Viridiplantae > Streptophyta > Magnoliopsida > Solanales > Solanaceae > Nicotiana > Nicotiana noctiflora. The sequence goes on from JASVEL010006201.1 coordinate 50,703, forward strand.
TCTTTCGGACCAGTGCTTCCGGGAACTGTCCTCCTGGTCCAATTTCAACTACATGTGGGCTGAGGTCTTCTTCTTTTGGGATTATTTGGCATCGTCCCAACTGTCTCAATACTCGACATGGTGCGTAGGGCTGGATGCTGTTGAGGCCCATTAGCAATAAATACGATTCTGCGGCTGATGCATATATGACTTCTTCCACGGGTAGCCAACCGAACGTCCATTCTATTCCGCTGGCTGTAGTTGAACGCAAAAGTCGTATCCATCCGCTGATCCCCTCTGGCAACTCATATCCCTCGACCCTCGCGGGAAATTCTTCTATACAAGTTTTCTTCGGTGAACTATACCTCATAAATTGCGGATGACGACATAAGTGATCGATCATCCACATTTGGAGCAATACATTGCAAGCTTCAAAGAAAGTCCCTCCAGCTTTGCAGATGGTGAGTGCACGAGAGATATCCGATATTATCATGGGAGCCAAAGTGCTGTTGTTCTGTTTCATCAAAGTGCTGACGACCCCTGCCACTTGTATGTTGATATTCCCATCTTTTCTAGGAAATATCAATGAACCTAGAAAAGCTATCATGAAGGCGATGCGTCTATGCTCCTCCCATTTTAACTGGTTGTCTCCGCTGCAGATTTTGCTTTTGTGTTTGGTGAAGCCCCCATAATGACCATATTTGTCATATAGAAATGCCAAAGTGCAGAACCCTTCTGATAAGTCTGGGTTGTGTACAGTTCTGCGGATCTTTACCGTATCCAAGAACCGATGTACTGTCACTACCCTCGGTGCAATAAGGTATTGATCCCTCATGGGGACTTTTGGTCTTCCGACATATCCGGCTAATTCTTCCAGTGTTGGTGTGAGTTCAAAGTCTGAAAAGTGGAACACATTGTGTGCCGGATCCCAGAATGAGATCAAAGCTCGTATGATGTCTCCTCTCGGGGAAATATTCAGCAGCCCCACTAGATCTCCCAAGTACAGCTTAACGGCATCTTGTCCTTGCTCACCCAAGTCGCTCCACCACCTGTGCAAACTTAAGGGGACCTTGTTTATGATAGCTTCGGTTGTATTCTGACTCGTGCTCATTCTGCACATTTATTTAAGGTAATTCTTAGATGAAAGCGAAATTTTTATTTGCCCCAAAACTATCTTTTCTAAAAAAACAAAACGGGCCCCAGGAATCGACTGGTCAAAAAAGTGGTCGTTAAGGCAAAATTAAATATCTTGGCGTTCCGCCATTGAAACTTATTTTTGAAATATGGGAGTTGGACCCGTTTAAAGGTTGCCTACGTATCTCACACTCGGTGAGAATCAAACTCGCGTAGTTCGGTCCGTCAAAACAACTATCTTTCCTTTATTGACTGTCAAAAAACACATTTTGTCAAAAACCCATTTTGTCGGCAAAGTCAATCTTCTGCCGTCTTTTATTGGCAAACTAAATTCGTGGACTTGTTGGTGAAACGTATTTTTGTATTTTTCTGAAAGATATTTACTTCCCCATACTATTTCCTTTTGTGTTTTTCTTTTTCTTCGATATTTAAAGGAACCTGGTCAGCATGTCAGTCTAAATAAATGCTAACAACAAATATGATATGGCAAGATGGTCTTTCCTTTCAGGTTACCTGTCCTACACGGACCCAACCCCTGTGTTGAGTTCCCTAAGTCAGAGATGATGCAAATAAACGTCCTGAATCTAGGCTCAATATCCTGATGCTTTTCAATGGTACTAGACCGTGTACCCGAGCAGACGACTCGGATTTGAGGAGGGAGCTACGTACCGGGGACCCGCGGGATCGTCCGGCTTTGTAACTTATCCTGCCTCTTTTCTTACTTTGGTATTGACACTAACGGAAAGGGGAGTCTCAACCAGTAAGCACATCCCCGGGGGTAAGAAGAGACGGGTTTTCGGCACAGTTTTATATACAGTTCACGCAATATCAAAGCGGTAAACATATAGCGGTTTGTATATACAGTACAACGAATATCAAAGCGGTAGACATGTAGCACATTAATTAAACATGTAATAAAATCAGATATAGACAAAATAACAATTTAAATGAGCTCGAGTTCTTAGACCCCGAACCGAAGTTCGAGGTCGAAATCCCCAGCAGAGTCGCCAGAGCTGTCACACCTCCTTTTTACGCCCCCCACGAGGGCACAAGGGAGTTTTTCCAATTAAAGGACAATCGAGACGGGATTAGTTTATTTAATTCAGAGTCGCCACTTGGGAAAATAATGGTGTCCCAAGTCACCGGTTTAATCCCGAACCGAGGAAATTTATGACTTTATATTACAGTCTGTGTACCAGAAATCCGGATAAGGAATTCTATTAACCCGGGAGAAGGTGTTAGGCACTCCCGAGTTCTGTGGTTTCCGCACGGTCGCTCAATTGCGATTTTTGTTTCTATCTGATTCTTTTATATATATTTTAACTATGTGCTTGCAATGTTCCGCTTTTAATTTTAAGAAGAATTGCGACGTCACGAAAACACATTTCGAGTCACACCGCAACCAGTACGCCTGTGACTTTAATGCATTTCAATTTCGCCGAGAGTAAGATTTGGGTCACATAAATGTGCACCCGAGTTAAAGAAAGTAATTCGCTTATAAATCGCGCTTAAAGAATCTATCGTCTTTATTAACTTCGGAAAAGACCGTGAAATTAACTAAACGGTCTTTCCAAGGCTAAGTTTTCATGACAACTGATTAGAGGGCCCCGCGATTGTATATTTGCGTTTGGCGAGGCTCATCTCATTATTATTAGGGCCGATCCTAAGATGAACTATATTCTCTACTTGATTTATCTCTAACAAAGAAAATGTTAATCGTTTATCATTACCTACTAGTTTGATACTTTCTTTCATTTGGACCATTCAACAGAGCCCCGACTCAAAATTAAACGCTAGAAGACAATTTCCTCTTTACTATGCTCTTAAACTACTTAAACTTAGATTTTTATACAAATTAGCTAAGCTAATTAGTTAACAGAAAACTTTTGTTTTATTTAAGAAAAAAAATATTGAACATGTTTCCGATTTTAATCTAATCTAATTGATAACCAGTTTTCGTGTAAAGGATCTAGATCATAGTAGATATACACGAAACTAAAGTGTACTGATAATCTAATAGAAACGAAGTGATATATCAATCGTCCTGATTCCCCTTTTTAAACAAATTATAGACAAAACAGGATTTACATGCTTATTGTTACAATTAACTATTTGATCATTGAGCGTGGTACTTACTAATTCATAACTTTCGATCAAACTACCATCATTATGCCTCTATTTACTTCTATATTGGGTGTTAGTTATTATACACTTTTAACTTGAACAAATTAACACCTATAACAATATGTATTTCACTGATTCAACTGTCTATTACATAATGTGTTTCCAGTAGACCATTTCTACTATAACAGGCTAGGGAAATATGAAGTTAACACAGTTACAACACATACAGCTTATTACATGTTCGGGTTCTCCTTAATGAGTACACATGTACCTAACTAAGTTTTGATATGGGTTAAAAGGACATGATAATCAATATGCTAAGTTTTATTGCTTCCATTCATTGTCTACAGCTTCAGGCAGTAGTGAAATACCTGGAAATCGACAAAACAAAAGAATGGAGATCAGTTAAGCCGGTGAAACCAAGTAAACAGCAGACCAACAGCAACCAGTGGCAGTTACTGCCACTATATACACAGCAACAACAACAACCAAAAGAATAACAGCAACCAGTGGCCAATCAACAATCCCAATAGCAGGATCAACAACAAGTCGACACACCACAGCAAACAGCACCAGGCAACACCCAGAAGATAGAACAAAACAAGAGCCAAGATGCAATCACAGCAACAAAAACCACACCAGTGAAGCAAACCAACAGCAGTAGCATGAGAATTAAGAACCAACAGCAGGGAACAACCACAACCAGTGGCAAAGCACAATCAACGGCAGTAGCAAAGAACTAAGAACCACAGCAGAGACAACCACAAACGAAACAGTAACAAAACCCAATGGAACAGTAACTTTCAGTCTATACCTCCCAGCTCTCTCTATCTATATTCTTGTGTGTGTGTATTGTGAACCCTTACTGTATATTTCAATGTCTCAACCTATGTGTTTCTCAATGTTTCAGCCCTGTTAGCTTCTCTCAGACTGCTCCTCTTTTTTCTTCCCCCTAAATGTCCCTTATACTTATAGTTAAAAGAACTCCTCAAAGCCAAAAGAATCTGCATCCTATACTTATAGCTTTTTGAATTCCCCATTCTGAATGACTGCCACCAATTAAACTATTACCCCTACCCATTACTATCTCTGCCCAGACCATGCTCTGCCAACCCACTAACAAGTGCCTTATACCATTATTTAATCAATCAGTGCACTGGCAGTCATGACATTAACATTCAGGCGTGCCCTCCCTTAGTGATATTGTGCCCATGTGATTCCTACTCAACTGCCAGTGTTTTACACAGTCATCCGCCCTCATTAAGCTATTACTTTACTTAGTTCACAACAGGCCTATCAGCTTAATGCTTTGCAGAACACTACCAGGAGTACAATTCACGGTCCTATTTTAATTCAAACAATCAAACCAATTCAGTTCCTATTTCATAATGACCAATCAATCAAACAACCAATTTAACTCCTAACGGCTATTCAATCAATGCTAATAAACAAGACCTACGAAACTACTCGACCACATTGATTAGTCGACGACAACATACACAATTGATAACAAATGAGCGACCTACAGATTCGATATGCTTCAAGCAGAATCAAGGAACCAAATCGAATACGAATTAAATGCTTGACGACCTTAATCGAACTGAATATACGATTCATTTTAGCTACTGAACACAGAAGGAATCGACCAAATAAAAGGTCCATAAGTGTAGAACAGAAAGCTAAATAGAAATGGGAAAACTGGAAAATATCACATGAATGGATACAACATAGAACTTAGACGAGACCAGAATAAGGAAAAAGAATACCTTTGAAGCAATGAATCCGGAATTTGAACGAATCGCGAATCACTCACCCTTGAATCATTGAAGCAAAGCGGGCCTTAATCTGGGTGTTCTCGGCTGAGAACACCTAGATTAAAGTCCAATATACCTCAATCTCCTAACAATTTCGAACGAAGAACCCGTTTTGGATTTCTAGGGTTCATGTGAGTGGGATTTGGGGTTTTTCCAACTCCGGCTAGATTCGAATCGAACCAAGGTTAGTGGGGGTATATGGGAGGTGTGGGGAGTTTATGGTGCGATTTTGAAGTGGTTTGGGACGGATTTTCAAATTCCGATGAACTTCGAACGGATATTCGAAGCGTTCGAGTAATGTTTGAAGCTAACTGACACCGGATTCATGTAGAGGGGGTGGGGGAGATTGTTTGGTGTTAATTTGGGGTGGTTTGGGGTGGTGCCGCCGGCGGAGACGATTTCCGGCCGGCGGTTTGTGGTGGTGTGAGGCGGCAGTTTATTTGCTCTCTGAAGAGAGGCGAAATGAACGGGAGTTAAGGTTTGGGAGGGGTTTGGGTAATTAAAAGGGGTGTTTAATCTTAGCCGTTGGATCATGTGAATCCAACGGTTCAGAATAGAGAGATGGTGGGCCGGTTCGGGCGATGGGGCGGGGCTGGACCGGGTAGGGACGATTTGGGCTAAATTTTTGGGTATATTTGGGTAGCCCAGTTCCATTTCTTTTCCTTCTCAATTTTCTTCTTTTCTTTTATTTATTTATTAATTCCTAATTTATTGAAACACAAGATTCTAAAATACATTACAAAGTCAAATTAATTTATAGAAACTAATTATGTTCGAATACCAATTCGCACATTAAACATCAATTAAACTACACAACTTTAACTACAATGCAAAACACGATGTATATATTTTGTATCTTACTAATTTAAATAAATAAACACGCACACACCAACGTGCAAACGTAAGATAAAAATAACACAAAAATCACAAAAATCATGCTCAACATAAAAACTATTTTATTTTTGAATTTTCTGGGAGTGATTCTCATGTAGGGCAAAAATCACGTGCTCACAGTGGGAAATCTAGGTCGTGGCAGATGAAGTCTCTGGTAGGTCTGCCAACTGGATGACTGCATCATCTACACAGGGAATCATCCTCTTCCTCTTGGGAGGCCTCCGGGACTGCTCTGGTGGGGA